>VZTD01003226.1:99394-304882 GCA_013397725.1 Rhagologus leucostigma | reverse complement strand
CATCCTGGTCCAGTGCATTTACAGCAGGGTTGGACACTCCTGGCCAAGGTGACCAGTGCATGGAAATCGGACCGGTGACAATCCAGGGGGGATTTTAAGTTGGATACTTGCAGATTTCATTGTGCAGAAGCTCCAATTCTTTTTGGCACCTCTTGTTTATATGTCTCCCCACTGGAAGAGGTCAATTAGTCTTTTTAACGACCAGATTGCCAGAGGTAGGGAAAAACAGTCAGCATTCCCTGAACCCCTCCATCACTTCCATGTCCACCTGCAAAGAGTGGCCGAGGGGCAGGAGCCTGCCTGGAACAGGCTCAGAGATGGGGCTTCCCACCCAAACCATTCCATGGTGATTCCATGATCTCTCCCCGCATTAATATTGCACTGTTTCCTCTCAATTTTAGATGATTTGTTAAAGGAAAAAATTTAAAATTATTCCAGGAATAAAAAGGGGAGTTGTAAAACATACAAGAACCATTCCTAAGCCCATCAAATCATTATTAATTGAAGCCCATTCCCTCATCTCTGCCCTTGTTTTTCTTTCCTGGAAAACCTTATGATCCTACAGTTTCTACCTGTATTTCTCCTCCCCCAAAAAGGGCTGGAAACGTCCTGATGCATTAGGGAAAGGATTTTTTTGTTATTCCAAGGGATGACAAGCAGAGAGATGGCCACGGACTGAGGATGAACACCCTCACCATTCCCTCTCTCCAAACCCTGCGCAGATGGGGCTGGGAATGCCGGAAGGAGCCGGGTGTGCCACTAATGGCAGAGCATGCCTTTAATCCCAGGCTAAGCCAGCTCAGCCCTGGGAGCCTGTCCCGGTGCGGGGCCAGGACAGGTCTCTGCACATCCCAGTGCCCAGGTGCAGCGGCCCCTGGCCTGTTCCACACCCTCCAGGTCGGTGTCCGGCCATTCCAGATCGCCCATCCCGTTGCAGCGGGATCTCTCCCACCTCTCCCGTGCCCAAGCATTTGCCCGTGGTGACGGGGTCCTGTGGCTAACTGGAGGCAAATGTGGCAGCCACGTCTGGCTGAGCAGCAGCTCCCCGCAGGTGGCGGCGAGATGTGACCTACTTGTCACTGGAATCATCCCGCCTGCTCCGAGAGCCCTGAGCTCTTCTGACAGCTGGAGCCAGCCGACCCCTGCCATGTCCTGGGAGGAAGCAGAACCAGGGAAGCTGAGGCTGCTGAGAGCTGGAAGCGCTGCCGGGAGAAGTCTCGCATCCCAGAGCAGCGTGAGGGAGAAGGGAGCTGTCCGGGAAGCACTGGATAAGGGGCAGGAGGAAGGTGTGCCCTTTCCATTCGGCCCTCGTGATACTCCCTTGGGAGTTTTTAACTTCCAGAGCTGGATTTCTGTTTGCCTGGGAACCTGGGAACCTCAGGCCTGTCTGGGTGAGGGCCCTGGTGTGTGATTGCTGAGCAGGGCCTTAAAAGTGTGGGTGTGAGGGCTGTGGATGGAGACAGGCGGAAAGAGACATGGGAAACTTTCTCCTGCCTGACCTAAGCATGGAGAGAGGATCACCAGGTGATATCCTGTGCCTGGAACAGCACGGAGAGGGACAGCACTGAGATGACTCCAGCTTTGAGTTGTGCTGCTCCTTTATCCCTGCTCTGCTGGGATTTTCCATCCCTGTCACAAGACACTTTTTTTCTGCGCTTCTTTTTTTCGAGCAAGTAACACCACGTGCAACATTCTGTGGATTAATGGATCCCTCAGGCTCAAACCCTGCCCTTTGGGGAGGCAGATCCAGCTCTGGAGCCCTCTCCTCTGCCACAGGCAGTGTGACAGCAGCCTGCTGCCCCACTCCTCAGGGGAGTCTCCTCCCTTCTCCCTGCGTGTCCCCCCCGGCCGCGTCGCCGTGGCAGGTGCAGGAAGCAGTGTCTGGCTGCCTGGGCAGCATTTGGCGAGGGCAAAGGGCCTGTGAGTGGTGCTGCTGCGTTAGCCAGGGCCTGCCTGCTGTGCAAGGCCTTATTAGAGAGCAAAAAAGGCTTTACACTTTAGGCTGCAAGTCACCGAGCCTGTTCAGGCAGATGTTTATTTCCTCTGCCTCCTGGAATGATGTCATCATGGCCAGCAAAGTTTTGTGCTTCCCCAAAGCTGGGCAAACTGCTCTGGTACTTTCTCAGGCTCCACGGGCAGCACTCTATAAAACACAGGCAGCGTGCAACCGGTTTCACAAGGAATTGCTGTTCAGCCTACTTATTAAAGTGCTCCAAAGGGAATCTGAGGTGTTTGTATTCCGTGACTCTCGAGAACGACTCACTGTTTATGCTGGCAGGTTTCCAAACAAAGAGAAAGAAAAAGGATACTTCTGGGTCAAATTCTTGCTCTTAAGCTTTTATACTTCTTACCTCTTAGAAGAATCCTGTGCTCTGACATCAATCCTCCCACAGAGCACCAACCTGGCCTTTGGGATCCTGAGGTGACACGGCAGGGAAGGATCACCTGCTCTGTTTTTTAATACCTCTGGCCTGAGAGTTGCTTTAACCCTCACTGTTTCTCCTGCTGCAGATAAGAATCCTGGAATTAGGGGGTTTTTTTTGGACGCTACCATCTGCTGCTTTCTGATGGAAAGCAGGTAATCTTACTCCAGCTAGGGAAAAGTGCAAGTCAAACTTTTAAACTTCACAAAAATGTCTGAGCCTAGGAAGGGGAAATGAAATGAATGCCTCTGTATCCCTAAAATTAGGTATATTTACACCAAAACCAATTTAAGATGCTGTTGCAGTTGCAACAGCCTTTTCCACGAAGTGTCTTTAAATCTTTTTTCTTTTTCCTTACTGTTAGAGGAGCAGAATAAATAACAGCAGCTGTGTATTTTAAAATTACGTTGTTAATAAAATCCTGGTACATTTACATAAATGACAACATTAATGTACAATTAAACAAAGCATTGTAATATTACAGCAACAAAAGAGGACCTACATATTTGTACAGATAGCCAGAGCAGCTACTCGAAAATACTTTCCAAAATAAAGCCTTCTGTGGCGTTTCTCAGTGATAATTTTGCCCCCCTGTATGGCTTTCTGGTAATAAATAGGGTTATTTGAGCTGGTGATGTTCAGCAGATGTGTACCTAAAGCACAGAGGGAGCGTGCCCTGACCAACCTGTCTGTCAGCTGACTAAAAATCCCTATCCATGCATGCAATTTGCCTCTGTGTAAATCCTTTAGGAGCAAGGCCGTGTCAGATTTTGATGGATTTGCTGGGAGATGCTGATGCTTCCTCCTCCTTCCCTTTATCCAAACTGTGCCTATGTTGTGCTTCGGAGCCCGGGCCCAGCTGAGCCTCCTCCTTCCAGTGTGTTTAGATACAACAGGAATAAATTGTTGGGTTTTCAATAAGGAATAAACAGTTCTCCACTGAAAACGTGGCTTCCTCTTGTTCGCCCACCTACAACAAATGGAAGTGTCCTGGCAAATGATTTTTGGTGGGTGCCTAGCAAAGCTCAGTGGGAATAGCTGGAGGTCTTTCCTTAATCCCAACCAGCTCCAGAGAGAGAACAAACCACTGAGCTGGATGTTCTTTGGAGGCCAGGGGAGGCTTTTATTGCTATTTTTGCAGCTGGGCAGTTTTTCAGCCTAGTGCCAGCTCCTGCTACACCTGAGCCTTCTAGAAAGTGTCTTTTGTGGTGTCAGGTCTCACAGGTAATGTTCAGAAACAGGTTTTTAAGGCGAAAGTGACTGAATGACATTCTCAGACCTCGACAGCAAAAAGCTAGACAGTCATTTTCTTTCTCCTCAAAACAGATCCAGATTAACAACTGGCGCAGTGAAACTCTATTTAAAATAAACACGCAAACCCCCAACTCTCCCCTCCCTGCCCCAGCTCAGCTCTTCATATTAGGCTTAAAGAGTGAGTAACTTCAGTGTTAGTATTAGTTTCTACTCAGCTTTGAACATACAAAACCTCTCTCTCAAGGTGCAAACAGTTTTGGGGGAAGTTTCTGTCGGTCTGTCACGATGTACAGACGCTGGTGCTACTGAGGGGAAGTACTTTGTGTGCAGACAGATGGCTCGTGGCATGGGCTTTAGGATCAGGGAACTCCTCCTAGGCAGCCTTTTATACACGGAAAACATCTGTGTGGATGAACTTAAGCCCACGTATTAGTGCTGGGCTTAGTTAAATTGCCTCTTTCTCCACAGCCCCGCGCCCGTGGAAAGGGCAGCGCCGATCTCTGCGGTTCGGGTTCTCCCCCCGCACCCTCAGCCCGTGTTTGGGCCGTGGCAGTGTTGTTCGTGTGACAGTGTTGTTCCTGTGGCAGCAGCAGCAGCACAGAGAAGCCAGCTCCCCCTCCCTCAGCACCCGGGGGTGCCTGTTCCAGGGCACTTTCAGGAAGATGCAGCAGGCAAACAGCCCCAGCGACGCCTCGGCCACGGTCTGCCAGCGCCGGTCCTGCCTCACACCCTGGACGTGACGTACACGGAGTGCAGGCGGCCGGCCAGCGCTGCCTGCAGGTCCCTCAGCGGGTCCAGGCCCTGCACTTTGCTGTTCCTGCCGTAGATGAGCTGCTTGAACGAGTCCTGCTCCAGCAGGGAGCTCATGTGCTTGAGGAAGAAGCCCTCGCAGAAGGAGGCCAGTTCTGGTGCGTTGTGAATCTGCGGAAGACAGCAGGACTGTGAACCCCTTCTGCACGTCACAGATCTACGTGACATCCCTGAGCCTCTCCTTCCTAATGCTTCTCTCCTTTTAGTATTTTCTAAGACAGGAAAAAGACAGCACTAACAGTGGAAAAGCACTGAAGGCAGGACTTTGATAATTTCTCCCAGTATTTTTCGCAGGCTCAGGCGTGGGCAGGGAGGCATCCAGGCTTTTTTAATTCCTTCCCCTGCTGGCCTGCTGTTGGCAGGGCTGCTGGCCTGCACTCCAGCCTCTTCCCTTCCTGCAGCAGAGCAGCTGGCTGATGAGGTGGCCAAGGTACCTGTTTGGCTGAGCCACGACACACAACAGCACTGCGCCGGCAGATGGTGAGCAGGGCTCGGGGCAATCAGGACACGGGTCACAGGATGGGAGCCTCATCCCCACAACGAGGGGCTGAACGCAGGAGAACGGGGATGCTGCGCTCCTGAACCACCACGAGGTGGTTTCTGGCTCCTTTTGCTTCAGGATCAGTGGGGGAAGGTCAGTAACGAGAACAAGGAAACTCCAGCTCAATATGAAGAAGCTCTGTGCACACACAGCCTCTGCCTGGGAACTTTGTGCAAATAGTAATTTAAGGAAAAGTACATAAAGGCCCAGTAGGGAATGCTGTTTCCCCTTTTTACCACTGCACGCTGCTAAATTTTAGGTCTGATAGAAACCAGCCCAATGTGAGAGAAACTGAAAAGCATCAGTGGGACAGAAAGTAAAAAAAAGTCACTACCAGCCCTCTGTGCAGTTTTCTCCTTGTCTTTAAGGGATCTGATCCTGCAAAATTCCAGGAAGGGCAGAGTACTCCTCTATGATTTATTTGCTACAGAGGTGCCTATCTGTCACACAACGGAGTTCATGCTCATTTTGGAGCTGAAAAGAATATTTTCTAGCAGCAAGGTTGTTAGGAAAGGGTTTATTCCGTAGCTGCTGTGCTGTGATCAATTGCCCCCGCTGCTCCCAGGATTTGAATCCCTCGGGATTTGCTGATGTTGCCGTATCAGCCTGCTAAGACAGCTCTCCCCTACTCTGCAGGGATCCCCCACCCATTTCATCCATGATTGCTTCAGACAAGAAAACGCACCGGGGCCGTGCAGGACTTTCCAGCCTGGAGCTGGGAATCATCTCGCTCCTGTTGTGGCTGGGGGAGAGTTACCTGCAGAGAGGGGGCCCACCTGGAGTTCTTAGTTACCACCAGGAGCACACAGGCTGTTCACTGGGATTCTTAAACCAGGGGGGTTGGATCTACCTTTGCATATTTATAGATGTTGACAGAGTTGTCCATGCTGATGGTCTGGGCACAGAGGATTTCACAGTGTCTCTGGAGGCCGTCCAGCTGGAACAGGCTGGCAGCCGACAGCAGCTACGGGGACAAGAGAGAGGCTATTTGAGATCATGAGGCTTGAAAGGCCTGGGGAAGGCAAACAGGACAGATGATTTCCTCTCTGAAGAGTCTCTGACTCCCCGTTTTAATGGCCAAGCCCTCATGAAACAGCAAAAAGGCCGCTCCATGCTAAGGTGACAGACTGACACATTTCCCCTCTTAGCAAAAGCTCCTCCCACAAGCATTATTTGCACTGCTTTCTGTCACCAAGACACAGAAACACCAAGCAGTGATGCTTTGAAACTTTTAAGCTCATTTCCAAGTGCTAAGTATGCTCCTGGACTGAACGGGAGCTTGCTGTTAGCTCCTGGATTTTGCCTTTCAACTCTGTTTTATGCTCCAGCGCACTTGGCAAGACTTGGAAGAAAAAAGCTCTCTCACCTCCAAGATATCAGTGGTGGGAATTTCCATGGATTCTGTCCCTCCATAGTATAAATACTGCATCAGCATCTGGAATGGGAAGAAGGCCAGGCATGGAGTTATCACTGCAGTCACAAGGGGCTGTTGATGGCTGTGCTCCCCTTCCTGAGCACACGGGAATCGTGTCCTGTGCCGGCTCTCACCTCCACTGGTGGCTTTTTTTTCTTCCCTAGCGTGGCAAATCCGCTGCTTTCTACCAGTCCTTTCTCTCTTGGGCTCTGAAAAGGGCCCTGCTGGGCGCTTTGGGCTGAGGGTGACAGTGTGTCTCTGAGCAACACGGCCGCCCTTGTCTGGGATCCGGGTTTGTGCAGCCTGGCAGGCCGGCCACGGGCGGAACTGCCAGCGAGCCCAGCGTGTGTGTCCCGGGGACCTCCCAGCCACTTGCCTCCCCTGCTGGGCTTCTAATCAGCTTCCAGCCCCCAAGCAGGCCCGGAGGAAAAGGAATTAATTGTTTGCAGGGAGAGCGAGAAGCAGCTCCTGCTCTTTGATCCCACGTGCCCACCCCCAGCCCAAGCAGCGCCGCAGTGTCAGGGGAGGGACCGGATCCGGTGCTGGAACAGAAGTGTCCTGGGTGCTGTGTGGGGCTTGCGAGCCCTGCCTGCCGTTTCCAACGGGGCTGAGAACAAAGTTAAACTGCTGCTGCTTGTAAGATTGCCTTATTTGTATGACAGAGTTACACGAGAGCTTCCCAGCAGAGCCCTGAGCAGGACACACATCTCCGGTGGCTCAGCATCCTCCACCCTACCTGAGAGTGCCTCTCCTTAACCCATCTGGCTGCATTCACCATCGAATTGTGAACCAGTTCACTGTTTCAATTCTTTCTGATTTGTCTCTCTCTCTCTCTCCCCTGAAGCACAAGTTTATCTTTAGAATCCTTTTGATGTACAAATGCTGGTAAGGAGGCTTCTTTCAATACTCAGTTACATTTTCTTCTCTGTCGCGGCCTGAGCTGCAAAATTTGGCTGTCACCTATCCAACACAGAACGTGTACAGCCCCTTACAAGCAGAACAAAGATGTCCTCAGGGTCGGCTTGCTTCCCTCTAGTGAGATAACACCACTGCTGACCAACAGATCAGGCTGGTTTGCTTATAAAAAGAGAAAAAAGGAAAAGCCTCAACCCTTCAGCGAAACAAGCTACACGACCTGTTCTGCACTTCACATCTCCCTGTTCCTCCTCTAAATACGGAAGTGTCATAAAAGCAAAGCACAGTTCTCAGTTCTGAGCCTTTCTTGACAGGGACACCACTGATCTCTGATCATCTGATTTGAATGAACACGAAGCCTGGCAATGCACCTGCTGTAAATAAGTTACTCTTTGCTTCGCAAAGCATGAAAATGGTGCAGTAAAAAGTACGAAAATGGTGTGTTAGAAGTATAAAAACTACTTTTCAGTAGAAGACTGGTTTCTCCTGCTTTATGGGGGAGTCAGCTGCCTAGTAAGAAAATAAGAATATAGACTGGAGGATTCTGTTTTTAAGCTGGAACTTTGGAAGAAGGGTATTTCAGAATACTCCTGAAATTCAGGTGTCTCGAAAGGTACTCCATTTCTACTTGTAATATTATCTACTTATGATACCACTCCTTGGGTTTGTCTTACTTTCCAAGTAGGTGAGAAGGTGAAAAAGAATAAAGAAAAAGTGGAGTTAGGTGAGAAGGTGAAAAAGAACAAAGAAAAAGTGGAGTAAGTCCCGTACCTTGAAAATGTTGTATTTCATATCGCTGATTTCAACAGTCTTGCTGCCGTGGCCATCGTGCTCTGTTTTATTGGTCATTAGTGTCTTGAACCTGGGAATGGTTTTAAATGGATTCGATTGAAGAGATTTAATTTAACAGATTGCTGTGTTAGCGTGTCACACACTCATCACAAACAGCAAGGGGAAAACAAAAACCCTTCCTCGTTCTTTGCAAGTTGAAAATCGAAACATTTCCTTCAATTTAATGATGATTAGTTCAGGGGCAATTTAACCTGTAACTTGCTTGGATCTGGTCTAATCCCACCCTGTGACAGCTGGAAAACCCCGTTCCTAGGCCAAGAACAGAGAAAGGAACTGCTAACTGCAAGTGCACCGGGCCAGCGTGGGATTCCAGCAAAGCTGGAGCGAGTGCAGCTCTCCCTGCAAACGCTGGGAGAAGGAATGGGAAGGCAGGGAATGGCTGGATGTGGACACTCCAACTACCACGCATCATTTCAGGGATAATCATGGCTGGATTAATTACGCCCATGGTTAGTGACTCACCTGTTGGATGCAGTAACCAGCAGGACCTTGTGTGCATAAAAGAGCTTTCCTTCCACTAAGAAAGTTACATCAGACATCTCTTTATTGTTCAGAAAGTGAGGATCTGTCGGGTCAGGGGACAAAAAAGAAAAGGTGACTTTTTGGTACCCAAAAACTGTGCATGCTTTTCAGAAAAAAACCACAAACAAACAAACAAACAAACAAACAAACAAACAAACAAACACAATAAACAAACCCCCACAACCCAGCAGCAATCAAAAGAAGCTCACTGCTCAGGTGAGCACCTTACCCAGCCGAGCAGGCAGAGTCTTTCGGATTTCGGGAATGCTGGGAATGGGGCTGCTGCCGTAGCAGTGGGTGAAGATGGATGCGAGCTGCTGGTTGATGGAATCGTTCTGTGAGGAGGATGGAACAGGGATCAGCAACTGGACATCGAGCAGGCTCCAAATGGGCTGTAAGGGCTCACCTGGGGCCTACGGCAGCTGCACCCCACAGGAGGAACCTCCCCACAGAGGGACAAGCTTTTAATTTAAAGGAATTACAGTATCTGTGGAGCTATAAAGAGCCCCCAGGTGTGTGTTTGAGGACTGTTTTGGGGCTATATGAATTTAGATAAATGCTCCCAGAGCCACTTCCACACCGTAACTCCTCAGCGGCTTTGCCCAGCCATTCCCTTGTTCCTCTTGTGCACAACAACAAAAAAACCAGCCCAGAACGCTCAGCTCTGACGCTGCTACAAAACTCTGACTTACTTTGCTGGTTTTGAGGATGTCGAACATGAGCTGCAGCCCCTCACTGACCAGCTCTTCATTGTAATCCTCCTCTTTGATGGTGACAAACTCCCGCAGCAGGGTCTGCACCACGGAGTAGCGGGACTGGTAGAAGGTCGTCCGTAGCGACTCGATCCACACGTGGAGCTTCCAGGGCACTCCTGCAGCCACAGGAAAAAGGGACAGTGAAAGATGATTTCCTGAAGTGCCTGTGAGGAGATTATCCCGCTCCTATTACTAACACTTGGCAGCACTGAAGCAGCTCTACCTACATCCTGACAGCAGATAGATTTTTACCTTGATATTAAAGGTGACTGAACTGGGTCACTGACAGATTAAGCGACAAAGGATTGGTACCAGGATCATGAATTGGAAATTTCGGCTGATTCTTAAAGGATCAGAGACTCCCTGTTTCGTTCTGAGCTTCATGGTTAGTCAGAATCACAAACTGAATCTGAACTGGAGTTGTAAGAATACGTAGCCCCCCACAACTGTGGTGTGAGGTCTTTTCTCCTGGTTACACACAAGCTTCAAAGCTTTTCTCTCTCCTACCTTGAGATCAGGTTTGTCCCTTCACCTTAAACCATTGAACAAACACTGAATTTTACATGTCGGTCTCTGACAGGGAGAGATGCCCCTTGCTTTTGATATGTGGGAACACAGGATCCAGCCAAGAGCAAGGGACATCCCAGAGCAGCAGGAATTTGCAAAAAAAAACCTTGCGAGGAGCCTTAAACACTTTTAAAACTCAAATCAGACAGCTTTGCAGTTGAAGTTATCACTCCCCTAAGTGAGAGGGGCAGCAAAGGAAGAGTTTCATGCCTAGGATGTGCACAATGCTCAGCAGGAAGGGCTCACCCAGTGCCCTGAGCTCCATGGTGATGTCCACGTAGCCGTGCTCGGCGCTGTAGTACATGGCCTCCTGCAGAGCCTTCATCCGTGTCTTGCACAGCCGCACCTGGCCCTCGCTGGAGCTGCCCTGGCTGGAGGTGTCACTCTCCACCCCCTCGGCCAGAATCTCCTCCAGGGACAGCACATCCCCCTTCACCTGCTGGGGCTGGGTCAGGAGCTTGCGCAGGACGTTCCTGAGCAGGGACCAGAGGTTTCACTTATTAACAAAGGAAATTTCAACGACTCGGACAGGACTGCGGGGATTTGGGGTCAGGGATGCGGCTCAGTAAACAATAATTGCCTTCCCAAAGACAGCTGGCACTGTGGAGCAGCACTGAAACCACTCGTCCTTTTCCCACCCCACATCCCAGAAACTGGTGCCCCAGCAGCAAGGGCGAAAACAGGGCCTGCACTCCTCATTTGCTGGGTTTGTTTGGGATTTCACATGGCAGTTGCAAGAAAGAGACTTTCTTGTTTGTGTCCGGCCGCTCCGGGGGAGTTCGCACCGCTGGTGTCCCTCAGCCAGCTGGGGACAGCTGCTCCACACACTCCCCGGCCCAGCAGGGCCACCCAGCACTCGGCCGTGCTGCTGCATTGCCACCAGCTGGTGCTCTCCTCGCACCCGCGCCACTCCCCGGGGCTAAATCCCGCTTATTTAAGGCTTTAGGATCACCCCATCCTATCCGATGGCACAACAAACCTTAAACCTCACTAACGGTTTTTTCTGGGAACAGAGAGATTTCTGGAGAGGCTTGCAAGTAATGTCTTATTTCTGAGCAACTACCCTGCAAATACAGTCGGAGAGCCCAGGCTGGCTGGTTTAATGATTCACCCCTTGGCTGGCCATCCGAAAAGCAGACACGCAGGAAACCAGGCCGCTTCAACCTGATTGGATTCCATCTCAGAACATGAACGGGGATCTCATAACCCTGATCTCATAACCCACCCTTTGGTGGGACTTGGTCTGCAGATGTAGGGCCTAGAACCGGCTCGCTCTCAGTGCTGCAGAGCCAGGCCAGCAAGCGTAAGAATAAGAAACAGCAAACAGAGATCTTCGTTCTTCGTTGTCAGGAGAGTCTTAACCCCGCCTGCTGAACGGCACACGCAGCGATTTGGGTCACAAAGTCACACGGGACACACAGCAACACCTAGAGTGCAAAAAACGCCCTGTCCTGAGCAGGAACAGAGCATTACCTGTGCCCGTGTGCTGCTGAGTGGCTGAAGCAGTTCATGTCCTCGTGGAGTGACGACGACATCCCGTTGACTTCCAGCATGCTCAGGAGCGGATCGGCGCCCCTGCTGAGCAGCAAGCTGACCAGCTCGTAATTCCCTGGGGAAAAAGAGCAGGAACATCAGGACGGGCCCCTCTTTGGAAGCACCAAACGCAGGACTGGCAGCAGGCAGGACTCACTCGCTCCGTTCCCATCGCATGGAGCAGGGAGTGGTGCAGGAGACCCAGCACCAGGTGTCACCGGGAGAGGAGGAGGCCTTTTTTATCCCTTCCATAAAGCTTGGAGCAGAGCAAGCCAGACACCCATCTTCATAAAAGCACAAAAATAGTGCAGAAAGAAATTTAAGGAGAAGAACTAAAACCACTTTGAGGTGAAAAGTGTTGACAAACAAGGCCAGCACAGACCCCTTCACAGAATGCCCAACTCCTGCTAGAAGAAATGCAGAATTTTTACTTGCATTTAATAAATCAATAAACCAAACGTCTTCATATAACAGTTATTTTTCCCCAGGCTGAATGGAAACTCGTTAATTTTTCGCATCTGGGTGCTGCTCAGGTCCACAGACGTGCCCAGACTAGACAGGGGCTGGTTTATGTTCCTTGACAGCGCTTTGCGAAGGAGTTGGTGCTGTCTGCTCTGCTGTGGGGGCTGTGGGGAGGAGGCAAGTGTGGGACAAGTTGGAGAACAGACTCAGGGCCCATCAGGCTGGTGGCAGGAAGAGATGGAGAGTGCTGAGGCCACAGGGAGCTCACCTGCAGCCGAGGCCAGCTGGAGGGGGGTCTCGGCGTAGTTGTCCTCGCCAGTGTTCACGGCAGAGCCCTCCACATGGGCACCAGCATCCAGGAGCAGCTGCAAGGGGCACAGGAAAGACAGGGAGTTGGGAAAAGAGCAACTCAGAAGGACAAAACAGCCAGGGCTGCGTGCTAGAAAGAAGAACCAGCGGGTTCAGAGCGAGGAGGGCACGCACACCAAGGAGAACACCGCCTCCTCTTTTAATCTCCTTTATGGTCGTGGCTGTGCAGTTGGAACCTCCCAGCTCCAAAGGGCTCTGCAATCAGAGCAGGAGGCCCATCTCAGCTCCATGCTGTGCACGGGAAGCAGGGTTCCCCCAGGGAATTAGCCCTGCAGGATTCATACCTCGCGGAGCCTGTGTAGGAAGGTCTGGCAGCTGCAGGGGTTTGTCACACAGAACCTGCTTTCACTGAGCTGCTGTGAGGGAAAGAACCCCCTCCCAGGTGAAGGGGAGAGGGTTACAGGGTGAAGGGGATGTTTTATGGCCAGGTGGGGCTGGCAGAAGGCACTGGAGCACCCAGAGCAGCGCTGGCAGGGGCAGGAAGGGAGGATCAGCCCTGTGAGCGTGTCTCCACGAGGATATTCCATGCTTCCACGGCTGCAGGCACTGCAGTACACAACAGGAGCTTTGCTACCCTTGGCTTCATCTCCTGGGAGAATCAAACTCGTATCTTACACATAAATTAAGGCTGCCCAACCTCTGGAATACCAAAGGCTGCCCGGGCAGTTTGCCAGGTGGAATCTAATCTTTATAATTATGTACAAATGTACACAAACAAAAGGTGAGTGTGTGCAGCCTCCACTTACTTACATTTTTTAAATTTTTTTTTTCTTCTCCTTCCCTTTGAGCAGAAGGTAAATTAAATTCCACAGCAATCGATTATCTGCTGTGATCAGTTTTTCATTCCCCTGGAAGCCTGGGCAGCATTTCTGGGGCTCCACCCCATCCTGCTGCCCCCTGTGGTAACTCCGCAGAAAAGGGAGCAGGGAGGATGCCACAGGCTCAAATCCCACGACAGCTGAAGTCTTGTTCATGCAATTCTCAAGGATTATAAAGGAAGTTACAGATGATTTGCTGCCATTAGAGCAGAAATCAGCACACGCTGGATTTTCGCACATGTGGATTTATAAGCCAATTAATATCTACTGTCACAAAGCTCCTGATCGAGCAGCCAACCTGTAACCACTCCACGTGAAGCACTAGTTTATCTAAAACCAAAGAAATGATTGTGCAGCACTGTTTTGGAAGCAGTGAGCCCCGGACCAATACTGAAACCAAAGAAAAACAGGGGAACACGCTGTGTTCTGTGCTTTCCTTGCAAGGAATTACGTCACCAATTTTCATTCTCCTTGTTATAAAAATCACGCAGTTTCTTCACTGCTTTGTAGGAGGCTCAGGCGCTCAGGAAGGCTGAGGGCAAGGGCTCACAGAGCTGCATTTCAGTCCCCCCTGTGCCTCCTGGAAGGATTCCCGGCCGGAATCTGACCTGAACCACGGAGATGTGCCCGTGTAACACGGCGAAGGTGAGGGCAGTCCAGTGCCGGCTGTCGGGATGCACCGAGGGGTAGCGTGGAGAGGCACTGGGCACCTGGGAGAAGGGAAGCAGGCAAATTACCCACTGCAGCCTCTCTGCCTTCACCCCCAGCCTTGTGCAGAACCAGCTTCTTCCTCCGCGAGTGACAACCCCAGGGAATGGGGACTTGGGCCACTTAGAGAACGCTGCCACCACCACTCAACTCTGCCCTGTCCCCTGGGACTTCTTAACGGGCTCACTGGTTTCTCCCTGTGGCAGCTCCTTCCCTCCCCCTCCCCGTGCCTGCTAGACTTGCCAGTGCAAATCCTAATTGGAGCCACTGAGTGCTCCAAGAGGTTTTGAAGGTTTTCTTCCCCCCCTCCCAAACCCCCGAAGCGATGGTTTCTGAGAGAGATGCCTCGCTTCAAGCTTCCACAACTGAAGCCTTCAGTTGCTAGGGGAGAATTCAGAGCTCCTCCTGTTAGTTTACAGCTGGATAATTACCGGCAGAGGGTTACTCACCGGTATATCTAAATTTGCTCCAGCATCTATAAGCATTTGGACCATGGCTTCATCTCCAGCAGCACAGGCGTACATGAGGGGGGTCATACCCTTCAGAAAGGAGAAGAAAAATAAAGTTATCTTTTTATGCCTATCGACAGTGACACTGCCACGGACACAGCGAGCTTGAATCTTACTGTACAAAGTGTGTGTAGGGACAGCACACGTTCATAAAGCATTTGTGATTTCTATGCAGAGTGCCACAACTGATCTTGGTAAACAACCTGTGCAAAACGTCACTGGACAAGGCTGAAAGAACACAAAAAGGATCACTGAAAATCCCAGCCCTGTATTGTCCACACTTCTCGAGCTTTCCCAAGGCTGCCAACAAAGAAACGCCGTTTCTTGGCTCATTTGTAGCCAAATGAACTGAAGGCAGAAAGCAACACAAAAACACGAAGATGAATTTATTTGGCAACTTCTCCCCATTCCTAAAATCCTATTTGCCACAATATTTCAGCATTTCAATCCCATAAATCTCTCTCCCTCTACTTAACCAGCAAACCATGACGGCTCAGAGATGAATTATGAGAAAAATGAGCCTTACTTATGGAGTTCATTCCCCAAGCAGGCAAGGACAGAGAGGAAATGGCCTGGTAAAATCCATTCCTGCTCACATCCCACAGCTTTCCTGCCCCCTCCCCTTAATTACTGCAGGCATTTGAATTTTTTACAGGCAGCATCTCTGCTGCTCAGTGTGCAATAACAGAGTTTCATCCTTCATGGGACCTGTACTGTAAAATGGAATCACAGCTCTCACACAGGAGTTCTGCTCTTGACTCTGAAAAGGTGTCTTTTCAAAGCAGCCACAACTCCCAAGCTTCCTGCTTCGGGGCAGCTCCGTTTGTGAAGATATTTCTGGGTGAGATTCTCTCTGGGTGAGATATTTTGGCTTTTGTGGGGCTTGGGAGGCTTCACACTCATTATAGACAAATAAACTGAGGATTCGAAACTCAGGTCTGCAGGCACAAGCCCCAGTCAGGGTTCTAAAACTACAGGCTTGTATAGACTTACATTGACCTTTTTAAAATTTTCAATGTCAGTTTTGCACTCCCTGCTTGCTCCTTGCAAAGGGAAGAAGAGATTGTTTCCCTAAACATCTCAAATCCCCCAAAACCAGGGTGCTGGCTGCTCTCCACCGGAACTGAACACAGGGACCTGCCCCCAACTCAGGTTTCTGAGGGGATGCTCTGAGTTCTTTCCCACAAATCTCCATGCACACAGATGGAGAAGTGGGTCTGAACACCCTGGACATGCTCACACCCTGGGAGTGGTCAAGATCCAAACCCAGATCTAAGGCCTTTGTATTAAATTAGTCCAGCAGTTCTGTCATGCCTAAGTAGTCAGTTCTCCCAAGTTTGGGCACCTGGCTTTGCCTTATTCCTTTCCAGGAGGGGCAAAACAAGCTGGTTTTGGCAAAGTTCAGCTTTGGTTTCCTATTCCAGCTATGGCAGAGTTCAGTGCCAGAACCTGGATTGAACTGTGCCCGGGGCTGGCAGTGCCATGCAGGCACTTGCTTGGACACAGAGCTGAGTTGCTCCAGAGTCAAGTGGAGAATTTCCAAGCAACAATGTCTCCAGAGGGGGCCTGTCCTGCCCTTTTCCTTGGTGCCAAAACGCTCTCTGAAGGGCAAAGATGACAGAGCTGCCCTGCTGGCAGCAGGGCTGGCACGAGGATCACACCCACAGGATGAGACATCAGTAAGTGACAGCAGGAACTCCTCAAACTTCCCAAGGAGCTGCCCACGGGGGTCTCCATGCTGACAAAAGCCAGACAGCTCCCGGTTTGCTGGCCGGATGAGAGGTAGGGAACATCCTGCAGCGAGAAGTGGCAGTCCTGGCACCAGTGTCTGTGGTGTTGGGGCACAGTGCCTCACAACGGAGAATAATCTTTGAGAGAACGACAGGCCTCTGGGCTACAGGAACTGCCAAAAACTTATTTAAAAATACAACAGAGGAAGTGGGAAACCTTCATAATATAAATCTTCCACCTCAGTCACTTTACTGAAGGGAATATCTATGATGTGATACCCACCGCAGGGACCACAAAGCTCCCGGTGGTGGATTTGTAAAGAAGGCAACTGAAGACCCAGATATGTCCAGGAGCAGCTTCTGCTCTTTGTGTGTACATTCACACTTCCCTTAAAACTGCAGGAAGCTGGGAAGTGCCACGCAAGACGTGCCAGGTTCAGAGCTGGGTCTGAAATGCTACTGCAGCAAAACGCTGGCTGGGAGAAAACCTCTCTACCTGAATGTAAACCCTTCCCACTGCTCAATATCCTCTTGTTCCAGAGACGTGACAGCTCATTCTCCTCGCTGTGACAGCTATAACGAGTGTTTATTTAGGAGAGGTGGCTTTTTTCCTCCCCTTTTTAAATTAAAAGCTAATTCCATGCATTGAATGATGCCCCAGAGGACTGACTCCGCTGTTACTTGATGGGACTGACAGCACGAGCAGAAGCAGCCAGAGACTCCCAGGACTACCAAATCCCCGTGGTTCAGTGTGGCTGAGCAGGGAACAGCTAAAAAAGGATAAACAGACACATCAGCACGATGGACTCGGAGCAAATCTAACACTGACTGACACCAGGCCACTGGGGTGGGGTTCTCAGGGCTGTTTCTTTTATTCCAAACTGCTCCGAGCCCAAAAGCCACGAGACAGTAACACCTCGTGGTCACTCCTCCCCGACCCAGCCTGGATTTGGGCTGTTGAGCCAGAGGGGAGTGTCACTGGAAAAGAAACCACTTTGCTTTGACATCCTCTCAGCACGTATCAGACTTTCCATTCACTGCCCCTGAGTTAACCTGCCTGCCACCAGTGCCTGAGACAGCCCATCCAAGGAACACACATTCCGGCTGATAAACAACCCACTCCAGGCTCTGATGGGATTTTTTTGGAGGGGTGGCATGAGAGTGGGGTGGGGAAGTACTTTTTTGTGTCTTAAGGGAAGCATTTTCAGCCTAAAACACGAGCTAGAGCTAGAAAACCCTTGGAGAGACAACAAACACGACCTGGTATTGATTTGTCACGTGGAAAGGAAGGAGTGAGCTGCTGGTGCAGGGAATTTTGGGGCTGTGAGGGTTTGTTCTGTGGCTCACCTGATCATCCATGGTGTTCACCCCGTCGGGGCCCAGTGCATCGATGGCTTGGTTGATCAGATCCGTCCTCCCGCAGTTCAGCATCCGGAAGCCCAGATCCTGCTGGAATTTCTCAGTAGCAGCTTTGGCATCCAGTCTCCGGAAGGAGCTGAAGCAGCACTCAGGTCTGTGAAAGACAAAGGAATTCCTGGATGGTGCCCAGACCATAAAAAAAGATACGGATCCTTAAGTCTTTTCCAGGTAAAAAATATCGAAATTTTTAAAAAGTATGAAATAAAAAATCAAATTTAGGCAGGGGAACTCCCTCAAAGCTTTTCCAGCAACTCGATAAAAAGAAGTTATTTAACATTTCCATGAGGATCTACTAAATCCTTATCCTTTAGATGACTATCAAGACAACTTTTACGTCATCTGGAAGGAGCCCAGGGGTTACTGTAAATCCTCTGGCTGCCTGCTCAGACTCTCCTGAATTCCAGACCTGGAAGTGTGTCTCCTTCACTGAAGGATCACTTCCCAGCTGGAGGTTTCCTATCTCAGCTGGGCACTGGCAGGCTCAGCCCTTTGATGTTATTTTGGGGTGAATGCCTTCCCCGGTGCCCGTCTGGTTCCCAGCACAGGCTCTTGAGTGAGATACCAGCCTGCCAAGTTCCTCTGGGAAAGGAGATGCTTTCAGCACAGCCATCCTCCTCTGGAGAGCCTGGACAGCCTGCCAGAGGAGCAAACCGCTCATCGCCTCGCGCAGAAGATTCAGGGTGAATCTCATGTCAAATCCCACAGCTGGGCTTATCACGACCTTGTTCTAACTGGTATCACAACCCACAGAATTACCCAGAATAAGGCACAAATCTTTATATAATAGTAAGAAGAAAGAGAGAAAGAAGAATTCCGTTAAAAAAAACAGTGAGATAAAATGACTCCACTTGAAATCCAGGGAACCTCAGAAAACCAAAAGTTTTTGAAGGGATGGCACTTGTCTTTGCACATTGTTCCTATCCCACAGCAGGCCAGGAATAACTAACTAACCGAATAAATAAATAAATAAACCAGTTCCAAGACCTCCTTTCCCCCTGAACGTGCTGGATACAAAATGACTGCTTCAAAGGCTCAATGTGCTTTGGAAACAACAGGTTTTTCACTAGTTTAGCTCTTTCATTCAAGCTATCTTAAAAAGCAAAGAATAATCTTGTCATTAAGGCTGAGGAATAAAAAAAAAACCCCAAACCCAAATACTTGTATTTCATATTTAACTTTCAGAAAGACAAAAATCTTTCTGCCCCAGCTGCAGAGTTTGGCCAAAGTTCCTTTATCTCTCGAATTACCAGAAGGTTAAATGTGCACCGCCCGTACGGCACAGCGAGATCTGGCTACTGGGAAAGGCAGCAAAAGAACGTTTCGAGAAGCTCCAAGGACTGCAGGAGCTTCCCAAAGCTTAGCCCACGTACTTGAGCTGGCGTGGCTCGCAGTCCAGCCCCGGCAGGAGCAGCCTGGCCGTCTGCCTGATGTCATCGCTGTCCACGGTCAGGCTGCGCCGGTGCTCGGCGTAGGTGATGGCCACCCGCATCCACTCCATCAGCGGCGGCAGCAGCATGAAGGGGCTGTGAAACGAGGGGAGAAATCCATTATTGGACACTGGCTGAGGCACGAGGACACTTCGTGGCTTCCTGGGCGTGCAAGGGGGAGCCTGGCACTGATGCCTTGAGTGGCTACCTAGAAACAGAGGCTAGACAGGAGTAAGGGAATAAAGGCAGGGATTTATTTGAAAGGCCTTCAAAGGCACACCCTGGGGAGCCAGAGGCTGCATCCAAAATGGACCCCAAGATGGACAACAGATGACAAGTTCTTCACACTTTTATAGGTTTTGTCCATTTGCATATCAGCATAAACTCGCCAATTAAAACTTTAGCTAATGATGTAATTTCTTCAATTTCTCCACCTCTCTAGAGGCCCTAGTTTACACCTTTTGGGCCTGGGACAATCTGAGTGTCCTTGAATAGCAATCTTGGAGAGGCTTTGTTGTGTCTGTCTGGCATGAGAGAACAGCAGCGAGCAGGCTACAAGAAACTGCAGAGTTACACACCAGGCAGTACAGGATTTGAAGAATATAAAAGTTAAAACCTAAGGCATCAGCACGGATAAATCCCACCTGAGGCAGGCGGGAATCTGGACTGGAAGGTCACGGCAGAGGGAAGGAGCTGCTCAGCCTCGGTCATCTGCACAGCTTTTGTAATGACTGTCTGCTGTTCTAAATAACCCATAGGTACAGGATTATTTATTATTTATTATTTATTTTTATGCTCCTCCGCTAGGAACACTAAAAAATATCCTTGACTGTTTGCAACTTCAACCAAACCTTGCTATTTCAGTCCTGCCTCCGTTAATCTTTACATTACCACTATCCCCGTGGCTTTTTGCACTTCGCCTTTCTTACGCAGAGCTCGGTTTTGCCCACCTGACCCTCAGCTCTTCCCCCCTACCCCGAGCCTCCAGACCACAGAACTGGTGGAGCAGAGAGGTTTTGCTCAATAAAAAGGGTTGCAAGGCAATAAGGGAATATAAATAAGGTAATAACAGCAGCACCAGCTCGTGATTAGCCCCCCCCTTACTCCTGCTGTAAGAATGAACGCCGCACTGAGATTACACATTAATATAGTGCAAGTACCATAACACTCTCACACACAACATACCTCATCCACCCTCTCCATATACAGCCAGACTGATCTATTTCGCTTGATTTTTCCCCAAGGATACCTGCCACCCCAGTGGAAGGCTTGGAAGTGCCAGCTGTAATGAAAACACCTCTCCCATTCCCAGTAATGACTTCATATAAAAAAAAAAAAAATAAAATTTAAAAAAAAACAACAACAAAAAAAAAAAAGGCGCCTTTTCCGTTTAACCATTCAAAAAGAAAACAAGTGAGGGGAGAGAGGATCAATTCCTTCACAAAGCTCAGAGAGAAAAAGGTACGTGTGAGGGAGTGTGGACTGATTCGGGCGTTAATGAAAGCGGCTGAAGGCGCGAAAGGCATTGTCAAAGCTGTGCCTTGTGCGTACGGGCGAGCGCAGGAAGGGCGAGCGGCGCCGATCCCGCCAGAAACCACTCGCCCACAGCGGGACCTGCAAGCACAACTCCCTCTGTCACCGCTCCGAGAGCCCTTCAGGTTGCGGTGACTCCCCCCCCTGTAAAAAAATACGTGCCGTTCCCGTTTTTCCCAGCGGCAAGGCGCACCCCGAAACGCTGCCATTATCACCCCACAAACGCACCCCTCTTCTCCTTTTCTTCTGGGTCGTGAAGCGGCACCTACAAAACCCAGGGCGGGGGTGTTTCAAGCACCCGATCCATCCCGGATTGCCAGGGCCAGGGTGTTTTTCACAGGACATCGACTTGCTCCTGTTAGCAGTTTTACTTTTACGGCAAAGAATCGCAATTATCAGGGTTGCTACAATCGCCACTTCGAAAATCTCCCAGCAGCTCATCCTTCCAAAGACTTTCTGAAAGGGATGGGATGAATCCTTCCAGCTCATCCAGCTCAGAGCTGGCTGATTTCCCCCTAAGGGAAGAGCAGGAATTGTCAACAGGCACTCGGGGGATGCCTTTCGGCAAATTCTCTGCTCCAGAGAATTTCAGCTCTTATCCGGCCTGCAAAAGAGTCATTCACACTTTTTAAATGCAGGTACTTAAGGGAGGAGCCAAAATTAATTATTTGTCTTTTCTATGTACTCTGCAGAGCCTCTAGCACGGGATTCAAAGCTCCACAGAGGTGGTGAGGGCAGAGAGGTAGGCCAGGGAGGCCAAAAGCACCACAATTAACACCAGAATTAGATTAAATTTAGATTGGGAATGCTCAGGAGCACTGGAAAAAGCTCATCTTACAAGCGATTCCATCTGCCACCTTTCGTGGTAAATAAAGATCTGGGCCACATCCCAGCTTCCCTGGCGTTCCCGTGGTGGGAACACTGCTGGACAGGGAACCACATCCCTGATCAAACCCTGGTGACCGACTCAAGGCTCCGGGCAGCCAGAGCCTGTGGTCAGCCAGCAGCAAATGCCACGGAGTCTGCACCAGAAATAACACCTATCCTGAAGGAATTTCCACTCTGCAAAAAGATCCACATGTGCCAGGGCTATAAACGGCTTCCACACCAGCAGAGCTTGGATGTGGAAAACTCGCTTTGGGAGGAATGGCAAGGAGAAAGATTTATTTTTTATTTTTTTTTCCCTTCTGTTTCTTTTTTTAATCTCAACAGATTTTTCCAAAGGCTTTAAAAGTGACAGCTCAGACTGCCCGGTTCCCCTGCGTCCAAAGGGGAGCAGACTTTGGAATGCAAACAGCAGCATCAGGAAGGATGTTCTCATCCTGCTGTCCTGATTTTCCAAACCCCACCACTGGCATTGCTGTGCAAATTGGATAAATTATTCATTATTCTACCAAGGGTCACTATAATGGCTTCAGTTGCTATTTTGCTGGAAAAAAACCTTGTTTCTCAAGGTTTCAATTTCTAGCTTGAGGATGGGCTTTTTACTCTTCCCCCCCTGCTTTTATCCAACGATTTCCTTTCCCCCATCCTGGCCACGTTCTGGGAACAGCTTTATCTTCCTTTGCTCACTGACACTCCAGCAGACAAGCAGCATTATCCCAGGACTGAAGGAGAAAGAAGAGGTGCAGTTCAACTGAAACACCAACACTGGGTCACGTCGCACTGAGAAAATAAATGAAATTATTCATTTCCTAGAAAATAAAACGCCGTTCTCATCCCTGTGGCCCTTAACCTGGGCATCCATCTGCCTCCAAGGAATCACTGATCATTTCACAGTCTGGAAAACACTGCAGGAGGGGAAGGGGAGAAACCTTCATGGAAAATTAACTGGGAGACGCTGCGAGCTAAAGAATTAATTTCTGTCTCCGCGCTCCTGCCTGCGCCATGTTCTGCACGCTGCCATTTTCCTCTGGTCTTCCTGACATTTAGAAGCGTTTGGCAGCTCATTAAATTCCACACATGAAGTGATCCAGCCTTGGGAAGCTGTCATATTCCAGCAGCAGCCCGCTGGGGACACAGACCCTCAGTCTTCTCGGAAGAGCAGTGCCACCAGGGCTTTGTCCAGGTTTTTGCCATGAAGTTGTCTTGGAGTGATGCCACGCTTAAACTGGGAACGTGCACAGGACTGGGAAGTGAAATGGGAGCTGCTCCTCTTCTGTACACCTCGTGAAGAATCACGCTGATGTCTGACACTGTCACGTGCTGTCACTATTCCATCCGTAAGTTCTCTGAAATTCTCTCCATCTGGAATTGGACAGCCACTCCATTCCCGAGGGGATCAAGCTGGAGCTGGGTGAGAGCGCTCTGAGGAAGAACTCACTTTACTACGGGCTTTCCCCCCCTCCTTTGAGCTAAACCACGTTGTTTTATTTAGACATAAGCGAGGAGGCCAAGCAGCACTTGGCAGAGAATTCACAGCAAGTTTTAAGGATAACTCTTTCCTGGAAAAGGTACGTTCCTTAGAATGGCTTTGGACAGGACTGGCATGTGGAGAGCACGTGCAGCATCTCGAGGAGAAGCTGTGGGATCACGGACTTTCAGGGATACCCATCACGAAGAAATCATTCCCCAAAGCGGGCTCTTCTGGGGATTTCTAGGAGCACTGGGATCAGGGTATTTTTGGCAGAGGGAAGTTAATTGTACGCAAAAAGGAGAGCCCTCCAGAGGAGTCAGAAAATCACGTCATCCTTCCTCTGCTTTAGGCACCTGCTAACTCAGGTGAAGGCACTGGGGTTTCCCACAAAAACCAGCCATTCTATCACATTCCTCCCTCTGCCTGTGTCCCCAGGAGGATCCAGTGACAAGACTGCTGAAAAACCACGGAATCATAGAAGGGTTCGGAGTGGGAAAAGCCCATCTTGTTCCAACCGCCCTGCCATGGGCAGGGACACCTTCCACTAGCCCAGGCTGCTCAGAGCCCCTTCCAGCCTGGAGAAAAAAAGAGGAAAGGAGGAATAAAACGTTTTTCCCTGCTGACCCACCTCTTCTCCGCTGTTTTTCATTGCCTTCTGTTCTGCTACAGCAAAACAAAGCGGGAGCCAACACTGACAGCAACAGCAAGAAAGAAAAACCTTGTTCTTCTAAACAAGGCTCTCCTTCTTCTAAAGCAGGAAAGAAAACCCTGTCCTAATGGAAGCAGGTGGGAACGGCAAAATTCACCTCCCTCCTGGCAGCCTGAGCCACACAGGCACAGTCTCCCGTCCTGCCTGTCCCCAGGCCTTCTAAATGGTCTGAGTGCACTAAAACACATGGAAATACCACAATATTTATGGTCGGAGTGGGGCAGCCCATGGTAACCCCCCCATATTTGACTTACAGGAACTACACACAGGCTCCTGCAGAGAAGAATCCCAAATCTTTAAAGATCAGTGTGGGGTTTTGCAAGGGACTAAAAAATAAAAAGGAAAGGTTTCCAGCGCAGTGAGCTAATGTTTGAATTCATTGCTGGAACCAAACCCTATGGCTCAAAGTCACTAAGATGGAAAAATCCCAAGGATGGCAAGAGAGTCGCAAAGAAATCAGAGCGAAGTCTCATTACTTGGAGAAGGGAAAAGGCTCTGAGGCAAGACAGAGTATCCAAAACCCCAAACCATGTCGTGCTGATGTGGAAAACAGTGGCATATTTACAATCTGGATTCTCAAACACTAAAAGCCCTCTTCAAGCAGCAGGGAGAAAAAATATATCTCAGAGTATGCAATTATATGTGAATAAAATAACAACAGAGATGTTGATTTAGAAGAAACACAAAACTGTTGTTCCAAAATACAACCAGCTTCAGACAGGAGCTATTCCTCACAGATTCAAAAATATTTTACAGAATTTCAAGAACTTCCCACATTGTCATCAGAAAAAAGTAGGAATTACCACGCTGGGCCCTATTCAAGGATCATCTCAACATGTGCAACATCTTTCAAGGCAGACAGAGCAGATCCTCACAGAAAAGGAAGAAGAAATTTAATCACATCCAACTGAATTCCCTTAAAACAGTGTCTGGCTCACATCTCAGAAGATAAGAGTTCTCAAATTTTAGCGGATCGTTATCAAGTTACTCAGGCCTTGGCTTGGCTATGCCCTGAGTTTGGAGAGTTATCCCGCAGTCAGACACTAATGGAATGAAAGCCATCTGGATAATATTATATTTATTGGGATCCTTTCTCCACTGAATCTGCCTTCAGAGTTTCCTCTGCTCAGAGAATATAAAATAAATGGTACAAGAGTCGTTTCAATCTAGAACTGGCAGCTCTGATCCTTCTTACCACAGACAGAAATAACACCTTTTCTGTCCTTTGCAAACCACACTTAAAAATAAGGTGCAGCATCAGACAGGTTTTACTTCATGTTACTACAAATCAAAGGAAAAACTAAATTTGAGCTCACTAAAAAAAAAAATAACGTGAAGTAATCATTGGGAACTCACTATGAAACTTAAAAAGAGCTCTCAAGTCTATGGTTTATTTATCGTAATCACATTTTACAAACTTTACTTTACCAACAGGGAGAAGATTCCATTTTCAGGCTGGAAACAAGCACTGGTGCTGCTCTGGAATGTGCCATGTGTCCCATTAGAAAAACACATTTGTAACATCTGCAAAGCTGGGGCAGGAGGAAGGTTTCTAGAGAGGCAGAAAACAATGAAAACCAACTCCAAGTGTATACAGTTGTTGATATGAGGCAGATAAATATACATGAATGTTTAACTGTGACAATGTGGTCACAGTTATGGGGTCAAGGATGTGACCGACTTCCAGCTGTTCCCCCAGCCCCACACGGAGCTGTTGGGTCCCTGATGGACACGGAGGAAACGCAGAGGAAGAGAAACCACCAACCCCTGCTCCTGCTGCTGCTCCCATCTCCTCAGTGACCTAAAACTCCCTGTAAGGTGAAAACTACTGCAAACAGTTTGGGGGATGAACTATTCTTCCATGAGTCTGGACCTAATTGCAGTCCTGACCTCAATTAATATGGAGAGAGTCCAGTGGAGGCCACGGAGATGCTCTGAGGTCTGGAACACCTTGGCTCTGGAGCCAGGCTGGAAGAGCTGGGGGTGTTCAGCCTGGAGAAGAGAAAACTCCAGGGAGACCATAGAGCCCCTTCCAGGGCCTAAAGGGGCTCCAGGAGAGCTGGGGAGGGACTGGGGACAAGGGCCTGGAGTGACAGGATAAGGGGGAATGGCTTCACACTGACAGAGGGCAGGGTTAGATGGGATATTGGGAAGGAATTCTTCCCTGTGAGGGTGGTGAGGCATTCCTAGAACAGATTCCCAGAGAAGCTGTGGCTGCCTCATCCCTGGAGGAGTCCAAGGCCAGGTTGGACAGGACATGGAGCGATCTGGGATAGTGGAAGGTGTCACTGCCCATGGCAGTGGGGTGGGACAAGATCATCTTTAAGGCCCCTTCTAACCCAAACCATTCCCTTATCCTGATTCCATGATTCCAACAGGCCAGGCCATCTACACCAGACCCGAGCCTTTCCCAGCTCTTACAAAAAGGTGACTGCCCTGGTTTGCAAGCACAAAACACTTTCCAGACGAGATCCAACCTGCCCAGCATGTGTGAAACCCTCGTACCCAGGACCCACCCTGAGGAGACCGACCCAGGAAAACCTTGCCATGCCCAACAACTCCAGCAGCAAAGGAAAACACTGGTACATTTTGGAGCAGGACATGAGCACAATTTACGTGCATGAAAGGAATGAGCCTGTAACAGCACGTTAGGTGATAGCCAAAGATAGACTCGGGCAGAGAGCCAGAGTGGGGTGTCTGCTATTCTTGGATCAGCCTTGATCCCGCGGGCAGAAAAACCAAGAGGTAACTCCTACGGTGCATTCCAGCAGCTCCACCGGCAAACCAACAAAAAAAACCAAAACAAAACACAAAATCCCATGCTATCTGCAAGCAGCTTTACCAGGGGTCAGCGTGGTTCTTCACTACCCACAGCCGAGACTCCTCCTTCCCCCATTTTTTTTTGCCCATTACACGTAATTCCCAACAGCAGGAGCAGGATTGAGATAGCAGCCCCTTTTAGTCATGACTTCAATCTGATTTGCCAACGTGCATATGTTAAAAGCATATGCTGGCTCTGGAGCCAAAACCAATCTGCCAGATTCAATCACTGAACTCGTTTTCAGCGCCCAGCTGTAAAATCCTGACACGGAGCGTTGCCACGCTCATGCAAACTGCCCGGAGCTCCCGAGTTAGAGCTGTGTGAGCAAAGAGCCAGGAAGAGAAATCTTTTTTTTCTGCAGTTCTGGAATACTGAGAGCTGTTCGATTAATTATAGCTGGAAAAGTTTGTTCAGCTAAACAAAGACAATTCTTACCGAAGCAAAGGGGTTTTCACCATCAACAGGGAAACGTTTCCCATTTACATCCCAGCACAAGCCAAAACCTAATTAGTGTTTCAAATAAGACATTTTAAAACACAGAATACTGGTATCTAGAGGCAAAACATTTCGAGGTGAAAAAGATGATGCTAAGATGATTCTTTCCCTTTTCACGACTAAGAAAAAGTTGATGAAACTCCTGTTTTTCTAATGACTTGACTGATGTGACACTTCTGTGCCATGTCACACTCCTGCGAGCAGGGACGCTGTCAGTCACCCTGCTGCTGATGTCAGTGCTTTCTTCACGAAAATCCAAGGAATCTTTTGGCTTTTCACATTCCTGGAATCTGAGATGTTCCAGGAATTAGCATGAAGGCTCTAGGAACACACCACACCAACACATGCGGGTTTGGAGCTCTCGTAGGTACAATAATACAATGTGTGGCTCTAAAATCAGGCACCCACTCCACCCAATAATGTAATTTAAGAGTCCATCTGCTTAAATAAAGGGCACAGGGTGTGCCCTTATTCAAAGCCCACAGGGTGTAGCATTTGTGAACGAACAGACAGCACTCTTCTCTCTAACAGGTAAGACACAAAATCTGCCATTAATCAAAGTTCAGAAGGAGGAGTAACATCACTGCTGGATCAAGTAGATGCCAGTGTGGCATTTTTAAAGTTTTTTAAGTTATTATTTTGCAGGAGGACATCACTCTGTCCTAACGGCAAACTGCTCAATGAACACGTTTCACCTAAATCTTCAAGGAGCTTCTGCTCCGCTCCTCAGTTCTTGTCTTAAAACACCCAAGAGCTGCTGTGCAGAGTGAAGAGAAAGTTCCAGTGGTGAATGAATTTGTTTCTGCTTTTTACTGGAAAGCATGAAGAGTTCCATGTTTGCATTTTGCCTTAAATAACTGAATAAATGATGCCATGTAAGGGTACAGACAGGAGAAATGGAAGCAACAGATGTGTCCTGAATTTAAAGAAAACAACTGTTGCAATTTCTAGTCTTTCCATGCCAGACTAGAAATCATCTCATTCTTCCATTTGGTGTTTAAGACTGTGAAATCTCCCAATTTCAAACTCTTTCTATGGTTCTATCCCTGGGATTTTTAAGGTGCCATCAGTGGGCATCACCGAACCTAAACAGCACTGGGAAGGGCAGACACAACAGCTTAACTCTGGGATTCTGGTAGGTGGATTTAATTGGCCAAGCTCAAATTCTTCCAGTTTTCAAATATCCTAAATTTAGAGCACGCATGCACTACATTTCAACATTTGGAGCTTCTCAGCAGATGCCACAAATTCCAGCTATTAAGTCTGCTTTCAGTGCCAGCAGTGCTGCTGAGCAGCCTCTCGCTTTGCCTGCTACAGTGCAGGAACTTCTACTGAATTTCAAATTAGCGTAATTAAAATGATTAAAATACCTCAATATACAGATGCAGGAGATCTTTCAGCAGGTCACAGCTTGGCCTAACCAAGAGCGATGCTGAGAGAACACACGGAAAGAAGTTTTTACCTTGACACCCTCAGGACGCTGTGGCCAATTACCAGCACAAACAAGAGGCCAGAGGCATAACCAATACCCTCCTACAAAGCAACCTGTCAAATTACCAAAGCTTTGTACCTATTTCTCATGGACTGTGAACTACAGAGTTGCAGATTTTAAGCCCAGATGGCAAATGACTGGGTAAGACAGCAGCAATGTTTGTTTACACCCCGACACCTGCAGCGCAGGTAGATGAAAAAACCCAACTGTCACTCAAGTCTCCGTATCAAGGTTATCTGTTACCCCATCTCTCTCTCTCTCTCTAAAAAGCCACGCTCAAATAGTCTCACATTAATAGATTAGATAAACATTCTAATAGGGATAAGAGAACGAAGTTTTCTTCTGCTCAGATAAAACCCGTTCTTGCAACAGGCCCCAGCTGGTTCACGCTGACCATGGCTGAGGGTGCAGCACTGTGGTTCCTACAGGAACAGGGAGGAATTTCAACCTCCAGCTGCCCACTCAGCTAATGACCAGCATGAAAAAACACTGATTTTTGTTTCTAATCCCAAATTGCAAGGATTTTTTTTTTTTCTTTCCAGCCCCGTTAAAATGCTGCTTGCCAACAAGGAGATCTAAAACCACAGGAGCATCAGTGATTGATATGATAAAAATGACAAAGCTAAACATGAATCTTTTCTAACACCACTGCACTCGATGTGCACAATTACTCTTTTTCAGGTTGTTGAGGAAAATATCAGCATTCTAAAATTCTGCTCTACGCTTCGGTACCTGTTGCTTGAATTTTTCCCAGCACCCAGTGCTCTGCATTCCAAACACCAAAAAAAGAGCAATCAATAAAATGTTTACGAGACATGGGACAC
The DNA here is from genome assembly GCA_013397725.1 of Rhagologus leucostigma. NCBI lineage: Eukaryota > Metazoa > Chordata > Aves > Passeriformes > Rhagologus > Rhagologus leucostigma. Next base: position 275,624 of record VZTD01003226.1, on the reverse strand, counting down.
ACCTTTCTGCCCAGCGTTTCTACCTCAAAAAAACCCAGAAGAAACGACGTTTTTCGAGAAATAAACTGGTTTTCATATGCCTTTCTTTGCAGCAGGTACCTCTGAGCCCTGACTGTGAGCGAAGCTGTACAGAGCCAACACTTTGCCACTCCACTGGGGCAAACTGTGTTCTCAGACTAAGCCAGTTTGGCCACTCATCTTTAGGTACCTCGAGTGTCTCAGCACAGACAGTTCAGCAGACCAAAAGTGGCCCCAAAAGCGTGTTAATTAAACTTTTGTAACTTCTCGTACAAGGAAGAATGGGATGCCCAGATGGAAAGTCACTTAAGGCACATATGTTTCTGTGATGTTCCACGGCACCAACTCTTCAGAGAGATCCTTCCTGAAGAATTTGGCAGCCCCAACAGGGAACTGAGCACTGGCTACCTGGCACGGTGCAGAGCTGACACAGGGAACTCTTAATCACCCACTCTGTGCTGCTGGGAGCAGGATAATTACAAGCAGCTAAGTTCTGAGCAGGTTGTGTTAGCCCTGCTGTAATTTCACGCTAACGTGCTCCTCCTCCTCTCAGCTATTCCTCTTAGACCATCTTCTGGAATTGCATCACAGACAACTCATCCTTTCCCACCGAAAAGGTCCCCAGTTCTGCAGCACCTGTCTCAGAAGAGCCCCCTGTTTCTCTAGAAGGATCTTTTCCATTTCTCAACGAAGCCAAAGGGGTCAGGAATCGTTAACCAAATTCCTTCCAGCAGCAGAGAGTTTTCCAGCAAGCCTAGGAATAAAACCTTCCAGCTTCTGCATCCCCCTTCTATTCTCTAGCCATTGTGATAGACTTTCCAATCTTTCCAGGGAAGAAAGACCTGCAGGTACAAACTCTGCAGTGGAACTTGAGTTGCCAGTGGTTTGACTCCAGGCTGGAAGTGCCCCTTCCAGCAGCATCCCCAGCAAAGCACAGCCTGGTCCCTCCTCTCTCAGCAAACACGTTAGACCAGCACCCATGGGATCAACACCAGGTGCTTCAGCCCCAGAAGAATCTAAAACCAGGGCTGAATCAGCTCAGACATGCAGCTCATTTGAATAGGATTCGTCTTGCAGAGCAGAGGTGCTTTTTGAAACACGCAGTTCAGCAGCTGCTGTAAAACCCATGTGGTTAAAACGGTGCAGTTGAGCTCCGTAAGTGACCACGGGGCCAGGGCAGCACAGGGATGGGATGGGACGGGGAAGTGCAAACTGCCTCGGAAAAGGAAACCAAGCAGAGACACACCAACCCAGGATTACCCCAGGGAAAGCTTAGGTCTAATCTCCACGAGGTCAGAGAGAGAGAACGATTGTTGCCATTATCATAAATTACACCCAGAAATATTTACTCTATGGTGGAGCTCTGCTCTTAGCAATGTGTTACAAAGATGTCAGGAACAATAACAGCAAAACCCTCAACAACCTGCCAGCCCTGGCTGCTGCACAGCAAAAGGTTCAGCATTGTATTTATTTACTGTGGCCTTTGTTAAAGCACCAGCTAACTCCTTCCTCAGGAAACAGGCAAGTTCTGCAAGGGAAGGGCTGCAATTTACTCCAATAGGAAACAATATTAACTCCAATTGGAAACAGCAATTACTGAAAAAGGAGAAACTTGTTGGCTTGTTACCATCACCGTTCTCTGCAACGTGCCCAGAACTTTTCATCCCCAGAATTACCGACTTTTAGTTGTAGCGGTTCCAAGAGCATTCTGCTGGTATCAGGAGACTGTCCTTAAGGATTTGTGTCTAGGAAAGACAGAGAGATAGGAAAGACAGCAAACCTGCAAGAGTCAAGCAGAGAGATGGATACTCTTAGTCAGTCCTCTACTATTTCCATAGGTACTGTCTAAAAGGTGGGAAAAGAAGCCGGAAGACCTTGCCTCACTCATTCCTGTGTTTCTGTAACGCTCTAACAGCTTTGGTTTAGGTCTCCCTGGATTATTTTCCTTCCAGTTTTAAAGCTGGTTTGCTGCTCATCGTGAAGAGCAAACAACAAACAAGGCACAACCCAGGCTGCCCACAGGCACTGGAGATTCCCGGCTGCACCAGCCCCGAGATTCCAGGCAGCTGAGTTGCCAGGCTCTCATCTTCTTGCACCTTCTTTTTTATCTGAGCAGATGGAAACCCAAGAGCAGAAGCGAAGAACTGAACGTGGGCATCTCCGCAGCAATTACAGTAATTACTGGAGCTGTAATTGCAGGGTGGTAGCACACACAAACACACACGCTCAGTGCCTGTCGTCTCTTCACTGTTAAGCAAGACAGCCAGAGATCATCTCTCCACTTTTCAAACACTTTCACAAGCAGGGACTTTCACCAGAAGTGGCTTCGGTCAGCGACGGCCTTTCTGGGGATTTCCACCCAGCACCGGGGTAAAACCACCGGTAAGAGCAGAAAATTGTGTTTTTCGAACAAACGTTTTGTAACTGACAGGATAAACACTGTCAGACACCTCACACTTCTCCAGGCAGGGGGTGAGCATCAACCGCTGCCTGCTGAAGAACCAGTTCTAGGGAACAAGGTATTGACTCCTGCCGAGTGGGAAGTCACCAGGTGGAGAGATGTGCAACAACTCTGAGGGCAAATACTGGAATTAGAACCACAGAAGCACAGCCGGGATTGGAAGGTACGGTAGTTCTGGAGAACATTCAGTCCAAACCCCTTGCTCAAAACCAGGGTCAGCTGACTGTATGAAATAGGTGATTTTTCAGGTGCCCTGTCCCACCTGTACCAGTGACATTCGAGACATCTCAAACCATGAAAAACCAGCAGCAAGGTCTCAAGACAGCCCCGAACTCTGACTTTTTGCCCCACAGCTTCACATACAGCTTTTGTCATCAAATTTTTGTTTCACTGTATGCTCTTTTGTACCTGTAGCATTTCCCCTCTCTGCTCTCCACAGGGTCTGCTCTGTGCTGCTCCATTTCATACACACCGAGACTCTTCTCCTCCTCACAGTTTTGCAGAGAATTTAAATAATCTGTGTTTGTGCCACACCCCTGCCCCAAAACAGAAAGATCAGAAGATGCAGGGCCTATTTGGAAGCACTACAGTAACACTACAAATTGCTCACAGCCAGCAGCGTGGAAGAAAGGCTGGTCTGCCCCAGGTGTGAGATAGGTAGAGTTGGGGAAAAAAACCCCCAAAATTGAGCAGTGTTTGTTTATACAAACAACATAAAAGAGAGGGGGGAAAGTATCTAATTGAGAGTAGAGTGAGTGCATTGCCAGCTCCAGCAGTTACACTTGGATGGATTCGACCCTCGGGGTTTGCAATTAATTCCCTTCAGCACTGCCAAGGTCATTGCTCCCATTCCAGTTCTGCAATCTTTGAACTAGAAAGAAATGAACAATTAAAAGAAATGAGGAGACGCAAAAATACCTCAAGAGGTGATGCCAGGCACAGGCAGGAATATTCCCGGAACGGAAGCGTAAGGGGTGTCTGTCACCTACTGACTTTAGCCAGACTTGTTCTAATTCCTTTCCCTTTAATATTCCACAAACACTTCATCCTGGGTCTCTGTTCAGCCTCTCAGTTAAAACACCAGGAGCACAGGGCTCTGACTCTGTCAAAATGTCGTTTTTTTGTCATTTTCATCTAAAAGTTACTGCTGAGTATGTGCTGAGATGTCCCATAAACTGCTCATCATAAACGTGCTAAAGCTACCGGCTCCTCTTTTCAAAGATCTCAAGATTGTTGAATATATTCAATGTTTTGAACTATTCAGTGTGGGCTCAGCAAATAAATGATCCAGCCTAAGGGCAGGAACAGTTCATTTCAGTCAATAGGTACATGTGGGTTGCAGCTTATGGGCCTCTGAAACAGGGCTATTCGTGCCCTCTCCTTGTGAACGAGCACCTCAAAATCACAATTAAGGCTGATATTAGCTCGTCAAAGCCTGAAAAATGCAGGCTAACAGCCTCTCTCCCTGTGCTGGTGAAGGAAGTCGATCTTATCTGTTTATAACCTTTTTATTCTTCTAATAAATCCACCAGACTAAGCTTTCATGGACGGCAAATAGCTTTTTTTTTTTTTTCCCTTAGAATTCCTCTGCCCGAGCAACGCCCTAATGGCACAGTTCAATGCAAGAATTCCTTCTCTTTCCCTGTATTTAATCACTATATTCCTATCCAAACAGCTCTGGGGGAAAAAAATAAAATCAATGGACTGTGGCACGGGGATGGGGCTGGAATATGTGGACTCGTCTTTCTGTTGACTTCAGGGATACTCTGAGTGGATTTAAGTGCTGTTAAATCCTGCATGATCACAGCATTTTGCTCTCTCAAGGCAAATGACTGGGTCAGGGTCTACTTTTATCATTCCTGTACACCTATTTTTGAGTGGTGAGGCAGCTGCAGACGGAATGGAAAGATACTCAGACCTCTCAGACAAGAGACCCCAGAACTTGTTTTACTGCAGACCTTTTCAAAGGAACTAAGTGTATCAAGTTCTGCTCCTGATACTGCATGGAAACAATAGGGTACGGCTGTAAAATAAAAGAATTCAGACATAAATACATTAAATTGGAATTAGGAAAGACTAGGCCACAGATAAATCTAAAAGACAGGCAATGATGTAGCTATTGCACTTAATAAAATTCCATAAACCTGCAGTTAAAAGGAGCAGAGGGGAAAAAAGCCTCATGACAGATCAGTGAGAGTCTGGAAAGACCCATCTGGAGAAGAGATTTGTCCTGAAAGGCCTCGACCAGCTCTGAAAGCAGGGATTCCTCTCAGGGATGTTGAGGATGTAGCTCAAGCAAACACAGGTCTCAGCAGCAGGCTCTGCAGGTTCTTCCTGATTTTCCTTCCTCTCCTGGCAGCTGGATGCCCAGCAAGACTTTTTGGAGACAATTCCCATTAATAACTGGGCTATTAATATTCCCTCTAATCTGAACTGGTATCTTTCCATAAATGTGATCCATGTGACCGAATCACTCCTGTCTCAAGCAATTCCAGAAGGAACGTTCAGTTGTGCCAGGCACTTTCTGAACAAGGGGGAAGAACCCAGCGAGCCATGAGGGAAGGAGCTGGAGGCTCTAATTATTTCTAATGATGCACCTAGAAATCATCGAGTAAAAAGGAACTAAGTAAGATCGAAGTCATGCTTTTTCAAAACATGAAATTTAGGAAATATGATGAGGAGACCACTGGATGGTCACTGAGGATTCGGAAACAGCCATGGCACAGGGGGTCTTTATTTGCATTGACCACTGCAAATCAATCAATCAATCAATCAATCAATCCATCAATCCATCAATCAATCAATCAATCCTGCTTGGGCAGGATTTTGACACTGTATCAGGAAGAATTAATTCAGACCCAACTCTGGTTTCTGTTCCAGCCACAATAAGTTTAGATTACACACACGACAAAAACTATCAAGTGTTGCAGCCACTGATGATTTGAATCAATGGCTCAGACGTTGGAAGAACAGAGCATTTGAGCAAATAGCACTGAAAAACAGCACGAAAGGGCTACAACCTTTCCTGCTGCAGCTCTGATACCTCTTCCTTCACAATCAGATGCATTTTTCACCCTTTCCCAATAAATAACCTCTCAGAGCAGGCACTGCTGGGAATACTCCACAGAGGAAACCCAAGTGGGCAGCTCAGCTCCTTCCTCTTCTGCCCAGCTAACGTGGCACAGAGGAGCCCTTTTTTCCTGCCTGACCCTCCTGAAAAATATGGTTTGCGTGTTTATCCTTTGGCTCTGGATCACGAGAGGTTAAGAGATGGAATGGGAAGACTCCTGTTGGAAGCAGGAAACAAAGCCAGGTCACTTTTGAGCCTGGTAGGTGAGAGCAGCCACTGAGCTGAAAGCAGGACGAGCAGCAGCCTTCCCGAAGGATTTTCTGTGACAAGGGAGAAACTGAGCGAGCCCAGGTTTGTTTACAAGCAGCGCATCTGGAGCCTGCACGTGGCAAACAGAACGAAGCTTTCTCTTTTCTTACGAGGTGGCCCCCCGCAGTTGGCTTCTTGCAGTTTCCCAGCTGAAGAGCTGCGAATTCCCTTTAAATTGGCAAGCCCCAAAATTTCACTGCTGGCAGCTGACAAATCCTCCATCAGCTCTGGAATTTCCCCGGCGTTTTGCTGGATTCTCACTGACAGGCTCAAGATGGGTACAGTCTGTGGGCTTCTGCTGATGTAAATTGGTTTATACTCCCTGATGTCTGGAATAAAATAATGCACCAGCAAACCCAGACGACACGTAAAACTTGGCACTGCTGCAACATGGACAGCTTGGAAAAAAGGCCTGACATGGCTGGATCCACAGGCAACTGATGGACAAGCCTGGAATTAGCTCCAGAATGTTCTACAGACCAACAGGACCAACAACACACAAAACTTCAGAGGTTTTTTTAACAGGGCAGCTGGAAGCAGAGGAAGCCCAGCCTACCCAAACTCACAGATAACCAGCTACACAAGGAAGCAGGATCCAACTTTTTTGCCTATTCTTAGGTATTAGATCACGTTGAATTTCCAAAAATAAATGCTGTAGGCACATGATAATCAAAAAGAGACAGGATGAGGGTAGTCAGCGGTGTCTATTCCCAGCTTTAAGGCTGGACCACTGTCCTGGCCAAGTAATCAACCCAGGGCAGAGCAGTCCATTCAGCAGTAAAACGAGCCTAAATATTGACCTCGATGTGGGCTCTGTGGGAGCTGACAAACACTCCCCAAGATAAGCATCACTGCAGAGCATTCCTGCCTTGACACATCATTGAAAATAAAACAAAAGCTTTATATCCCACTTGGGGGAAAGTGAAAAAGGAGAAAGGAACTTCGTTTACCTTTGAATGGCTCTTCTCAAGTCACAGTATCCCACACAACCCCAGCAAACACGCTCTGGGACATGAGCTCACGCTGCAAGAGTGCTCCCAAGCTCAGCCGGCCTGACATAAGCAATGGGAGAAATCCCAGGGCAGGAACAGAGTGAAGAAAGCAGGAGTGCCACGTGTCTGGCCCAAAAACACATCGTCTGACCCCTGGCACAACACAGACTAGGATCTCAGAGAAAATAGAAGTATCTTTTTGCCCAGCAGAGCCCTTTTTTGCAGCAGCACAGACAGAACTCTGCTGACACGGAAAAGCTCCGAGCCTCCGGGCGCTCAGGTGTATCCTCACCGAGCTCGTGCTCACCTCAGGGTCTAATTCCTTTGCCAAAATATTGCACAAGTGGCACTCTGTGTTTGCAAAACGCTTCCTCGGCTGTCCTGTCTGACCCCAAACAGCAGATGGTTTATTGTCTGTGCAGCAAACGAGGTCATTCTGGGGTTCGAAGTGGGCCATGGCTTGGTTGCGCAGCGAGCAGCTGCGTTCTCTTGGGAAATGTTTCATGTTTTGCCTAAGATACCTGAGTGCTTTCTAATTCTGCCTCTTCTCCTCCTCCTGCTTCAATGCCTTCACCCGAAGGTGCCAGAAGCAAACATCACCAACCCACAAACTCTGCGGAGTTTCAGCCTGTGGGGTATCCCAAACCATCCACAGACTCCTGAGAGCTCTAGAGGTGACTCCATCCACCCCACTGCTGCAGCACTCTCCAGCTTCCTCACCTCAGGTCTTCTGCCAAGGTGTTTAGCATGGATAAAAACCCACTTGCGTGGGTTGAAACCGGCTCTGTTCACCGGGGTGCCTCAAATCTGCAAGTGTGTCTGTCTGTTTTCATACCTTCTGCAGTTTGCTGCAGGCTAAGTTCAGAAGCTCAGCCAGGCTTTTAAAAGCCCTTCACGGCACGTGACAGCCTCCACCAGGGCATGCTTTCAGAACTGAATCCTGGGCTTGCCTTCGTGCTGAAGTGAAGACCTTCCAGACCCCACGGTGTTACGATTTTCAGAGGGCTCTGCACGGCAGTGTGACACGCACAAAGCCGGACGGACAGCAGACCGTGAGGCCTGTGGATGAACAACTGCAGCCCCTTCCACTGACTCAGCGCGGCTCACGGATCTTCCCCAAAATCAGATTTTTCCAAGTCTGCAGCTCTAACAGCCATCCCTCTCTTCGCTCAGTTTCGGACCGATAGATTTACAGATTTAGGCAGGAGCGAGGGGACTGAAGCACGAGCAAACTCAGGACAGCTCAGCATTACTGTCCTTGCTTGTGACCGGGATTTTTGCAGCAGAAAGCGAGCTGGGACTGCAGTGCACGGAACACGTCTGTTCCAGAAAGTGAGCACAGACACACAAAAGAGCAGTGCCCAGTTTGCAGCTGATTTAGCACAGCTCAGGGAAGAATAAAAGAACGGGGCAGCACAGCCTTGCCAAGTCACATTAGGTGAATCAGCGCCCTCGTCTCTCACGCCACGAGGCCGGCGTCTCGCACGCAGCCACGGCTGCCTCTCCTCTCCAGCCAGGAGAGAGCAAAGCACCTCCTCTGCCAAGTGCTGCCAGCACTATTCATCCCACTGCCTGTGCTAGACATGTGCCCAGAGCTCAGGACACAGACAAACACATCCTGGAGCAAACCAAAGGTAGGGTTGGATGGGCACTATTAATTTCATTTCCAGCTCCCATAAATTTTTCAAAGCCAGTCCTTTAAGTGCTCAGGTTGTTTTCTTTTTTTTTTTTTTTTTTCCTTAATGTCAGTTTTTGCTCCATTTTAATATATCCTCTTTAATTTCCTCTACAGCTAAGTACTGGTCAGAAAAAAATGGCAGAAATTTCCCTTACCCCAGCTGTCGTAGGATCTAGTGTGGATTTCAAAACAGAATAGAGCTGCAGCCTGCATTCCAAAAAAACTCCGGTGAACCATGTGAGGGGCATTGTTTGGGAGCAATTGGAGAGATAACTGCTCTCCTGATTTAACTCGTTTATTATCCCCAGTGTACAAAACAAGTAGCTGCAGTAACATCATTACACTGAGAGCACTGAAAAGAACACAAAATAGAAAGCCTAATCTACATTTCTGATACGAGCTGTTCAGCAGCTCTGTGCCACTGTGGGAACCAGTGGCACAACTTTACACAATGTGGCCTCACGAAAACTCTTTTTTTTGCACAGTGTGCAAAATAAACAGCCTTGCATTAGGTAGGGGTACCCTTGATTAAGGTTAGTGAGCCCAAAAAACTGAGCTACCAGCAGGCTGAGCTGTACTGCCATGCTTCTTTCTACTCCTATTTTGTTCAACTTAATTCCTCCTGATTCTTCGTATCTGTACATTAGTTCCCTCTCTTCGTAGAGTTCTGCTCTTTTTGAAAAGATTTCAGGGGGGGATCAAACAGAAAGGCAACCCTTCTTAATTTTGTCATTAATTATTTTTGTTATTTTGTTTTATTATTTTACTGCCGTTTCATAGCGAATGCAGAAGCTGGGGCTGAGTACAGTAAAGCCCAAGGTGGGAAGAAGGAACCATGTTATTTACAAAGCTGCAGAGATGTTCTCCTTTCCCTGCTCACCTGCCCAGCAAGCACTTTGCTTTTTTGTTTTGTGAGTATGGCCTCGACACATGAATGCACCGGGAAACTCCCCAGCCCCAGGCTGCTTTTGGGAAGGGCCAGGATAGAGCCTTCCCTCAGCCTGATGTCCAGCAGGCTAAAAGGACATCCAAAAAGCAAGCTGGAATAAATAATGGATAACCAGAAAACAGAACTTCCCATTTAAGATTCCCGAAATAAACAGAAACTTGGATGTGCACTTGCCAAGTGGGGAAACGAGTCTGGAGCGGCCTGGGTCTCCCTGCAGAAGCTGCCTGACCTGCCCAGGAACTCAGCTCCGAGGGCTCCTCAGCTCTCCTGTGCCACCAGCCTGTCAGGCAGCCTGCCAAGGAGCTGGGCAGGAAGGAAACCAGGGAGGCTTCCAAGAGAAAAAACATCCCGCTGGAAAATTTCTGACCGCTCTAATAATGGCCCTACTTTGCGCGTCGGTTACGGAGCTGGCAGAAGGCAGGAGACCCGCTGCCTTCCCTGGTTACTTCCTGGCTTCCTATAGAAATTTCTTTCTACTCCAGACACACAGCATCAACTGAAGCAATCCTTCAGTAGGATGTCCATAAATCCCGCGAACCCTCCCCGCAGCGAACGGCGTTGCTTTTTCCCAGAACGATGACAATTGTTAATTGGCGCCATTCAGGAGGTAACATTTTCTTTGGGAAGGCCTTTCCTGCTTTAGGCAACCACATGTACTTTTGGCAAGGTCTCCAGACAAGCCCTGCTGGCAGCACACAGCCTCATGCCTCGCTCGGAAAGATTGCACGAAAAAAAACAGCTCACTTTCCAGCTCCAATTCCAAGGCTTCGCAAACTTGGCAGGGCTGACAACCTAATCTGGCCTGGCTGCAGGAATAACTGATGCCTCATAGGTAGCATCCCACAAAACTGCCCTGGAAGCCCAACAGAAGGAGCCCTTTCAGCCTGCTCCGGCCCCACTCCCAGCTCACCGACCTACCGCTCATTGCTCAGCGTCATCCTCGGAGGGTCCAGGTTGGGATTCTCCATGGATTCCATCTGGGGACAGCGTAGGAAGTAGTAGAGGGTGTGGAGGGCGTCAGGGGACCAGGAGATGGGCTGCTGCTGCCGGGTCTGCCGGACGGGGCTCATGCCGGGCCGGACGGTGTTCAGGCACTGCATGTGGTGCATGGCTCGCGAGACCAAATCACCTGCACACACACACCCAGAGAAAATACAAAGTCATCTCTCTGTTAGTCACCCACAGTGCTTTTAATCACACTTTTTGAACCGATCTAAGCTCTCACAGCTCAGAGAAATGTTTGCTGCGTGCACAGAGCCTCCTCCACAAAGGCAGAGGGTGTCCTGTCCCTCAGGCTGCCACTCTGCAGCACTTTCTTTCAAAGACCAAGTTATCAGTTAGAAAACATGAAATTAAACACTTCTCAGTTACCACACGCTCTTTGCAGTGAGTTTGCTGGTTTACTGCTGGTTTTCTCCTCTTTCCACCCACAAACACCAAGGCTTTTTGCCAGCCTACAAAAAACTACTGATCTCTTTGTAAAATGTCCTCCCCTGCCCGACCTGGGAGCGACAGTTTCACAAGCAAAGTCAGTAGCACCAATACTTCACTCTCATTTTTGTTAGGAGGTTGCTCCCATTTCTTCCAACTGGGTCATGCTGTTCTACCCCCCTGCCCAGGAACTTGAGACAAATTAGGGACATTACGTTCAAGACAGAAGCTCCTTCTTTTAGGGGTCTGCTGCTCCCATTCTCACTCTAGCTGCAGGTTTCTCCAGAACGGCAAGACCTGACTCTCTTATTAAAAAGCCAATCATGCTGGCTGTCTCAAGCTGTGCCAGAAATTTGCCCCTCAGCACTGTAAGGAGCTCAATCCAGGAGGTCTCTGGGCTTCTCAGTCCTCTTGAACTCTTTGAACTCGAGCCAAGCTGCCTCCATGTCGGAGCAGGGTAGACCTGAGGAGGCCTGGAAGAAGGTGACCTGGATTACACAGTTGCACTCAGAATTCTAGGACTGCAGATTTTTAAAAAGTTCCCAGAGCAAGGACCCCAAAGCTGGTCTTTTTGCAATAAGCTTGCTTTAGGCACAACCCTGTTTACTCTCCTTGTGCTGCGGTGCATCACAAACTCCAAAAAAGCTTTAAAAGCTTCATGTTTGAGTAGTGTGACTACCAAGCAGCGAGCTGAATTATTACTATACTTAGCTAGGATCTGTTTTTTCCTTGGGAGAATCTCTGCCGCTTTATGCTTTACAGTCCCCTCACACCCTCACAGGAAACATTGCTCTATTGTGTCCAAAAGTTACAATACTGGGAAAGGATGGAACCGAAATAGTCGCCCCATCACAAAGCTGGCCCCTGGGAAAGCGCCCTGAGTTTAGCAGTGCCACACATGCACTAGCAACACCTCCCTCTGAAATTCTCGGGAAGTTACTATTTGTTCATTTATATCTAAAAGCAGTACACTGAATTTGCCAGGCAGAACCCCTGGGGTTCTACTGTTACACAGCAGAAAGCCCCACAAAGCTACTGTATGTCTAAACATGACATTTTTAGTGGTCCAGACCAACAGGGTATTAAAAATCTCAGTTTGCAGTCTAAAGCCGTGCCACTCCTTTGCTGTACAGCACATTCAGCTTTAAGGACCCACTTCAGAATAATAAAAAAAAATCCTTCTAACAACTCTGCCTCTCCACTTCAGCAGCTCCAGGATCCGCACGTTTTACGAGAGCATCCCGGATCCTCCAGCGCTGGTGCTAACACAGAAGTCTGCACAGTTTATAGCAGAAATGCATCTGGAATTCAAATTTTCAGCTCAGTGTAACGTTCCTTCTCCTTTGCACACTCACTCTATTTTTCTGGCAAGGGGCAGCNAAAAAAAAAGAAGGAAAAAAAGGCAACTGTATCAGGAGATCCATTCACTGGACGTACTGACCAAGCTGGCCAGGCAGGGACGGGGGAAGAGGGAGAGAGGAAGCTGTATTCAATCTCAGGCCCTTGCTACAAACGTTCCCTTGTGTTCCAGGATAAATAGAGGTGTGTTAAAGGAATTTGAAAACCTCAAATTAAGGCAGGTTGCAAAATAAATGGTGAAACCCACAAACTCCTTACTGGCCCTGGCACTCATTAGCATTCAGACGGTGCAGGCGAAGAAAGTGATGCCAGCAGAAACATTGCAAGGGGAAAAGTAGACCAGGAAAACACAAATCATTTTTGTTTACTTTAAAGGGGCTTTGTGAGTACTCTAGGAATGGAACATTTCATTCGGTCAGCTTTAAAAAAAAAAAAAAAACAAAAAACAAAAAAAGGGGGGTTGAACAAGTTTTTGTTACCAGAGCGCTCTCAGATTTTCTTTTTCCCCCCGCTTTTTGTTTTTTAAGTAACCAAAAAGCTTTTCCTCGAATATCCTGGATGTTTCCACTGCAGAAACACTAACAAAGAGAACCCTCTCTGCCGTCTGAGGGAGGTTTGCTGTGCTCCACAAACGCACAGGAGACCTCCAGAGGCATCTGGGAAAGAGCATCCAACTTCAGTTGGCGGTAGCATCTCTACCAAAAGACAAAAAAAAAAGAGAGGCACATCTTACACCTCTCCAGGTGAATGAGACACAAAGCAGACTAATGAAACCAGCTGATTTTCATAAACAGCACCACCAGACAATTAAATCTCACCCAACATTAAACGCTGCTCACGCTGCCAACAGCGGCAGCACTCCTGCTGCCCTCAGCAGCGGAGGGATGGGCTCCCCGCTCTGCTGGAAGAATCCCGTGGTTGATTTTATCCCAAACTCACTCAGTTCCGAGATGCTCCCGACGCACGTGGCCAGCAGGGACTGCTCCAGGGTCCGGAGTTCCAGCTGGGCGTAGGCGTCGGCCCGTCCGTCGCTGCACACCGAGCCGTCGTGGTAGGGGCTGAAGTAGGCAGGGAGGGACAGCACACCTGGGGCAGAGCACACAGCAGACCTCTTACAAAACAGCCTACACGTGTGGGAAAGCAAATCCCTCCAGGAGGGATGCAGAACTCGCACCTTCCTCCGGGAATTTTGGAACAGTTCAAAGGAAATCAAACGGCGCTGTGAACGCCGCTGGAATGGCTGAAACAGGCTCCAGGGAGTAAGGCTGGATGTTCCTACAGCCTTTAAGAGCGGGAAACAAATTGCAGTCGAGATAAAACTACATGAAAAGCTGCGGTGAAGTCTCTGCTCGTGTTTATACAACACCTGGGCCGCGCACACGCGGCTCGCTGCGGAACAGCTGTATGCAGATCCCCAGATAGAAGGGCCTGATCTGGAGAGATGTGGAATATAGCCTGGAGTCCACCTCATCCCTGCAACCCTGCAAACAAAACCACGGGCTGTGCCAGCCCTTTGAACCTGCCAGGCAGTTTCAGGTGCTCAGACTGTGGTTTCTGCATGTGCACACCTCTGGACGCGCCGAGCGACGCCCGGGAGTTCTGAGCCTGCCTCTATTTTCGTCTCTGTAAATGACCCCTGTGTGAGAGAGGGAGATTAGGAAGGTAATTACCCTGCACACACACGTGTTTACCACACGCACCTCCTCTCCTTGCACACAGCAGTGTAAATGCACAGGAACCGACTGCTCCGTGTGGCACAGAGGAAAGCGGGAATGTGGCCTCTGGAGCGGATGCGAGGCAGGGAGCAGGGTGTGTGACAGAGGCTGGAGTGGGACAGTGACCTGCCCTGGCCAGTGGCACCCTGTGGCAGATCTGGTGCCACTGCATCCACAGGGCAGGTGGACTCCAAAAAGCCACCTGCAGTCACTCAGCCAGGGTTCCTGTGCCCTCATTACCGCCCCACTTTTAAGTACAGATCCATCCCGCAATTCCGGCGGCACCTCCTGGCCCAAACCTTCCATGATTCCAGACAAGGCCACTTAGAGCAGCCACGACTGCCTGTGCTCTTAGCCTGCTGCATCCTGTATTTCTGACTTTTAACTTGGATCCACAGCAATACAGTTCAGCTCGGACCCGCGTTTCCTTCCGCCCTCACCTCCCGACCCCGGGTCAGCCTGGGATGTGGAGATCCTTTACTCCTGTGGCAGTGACCTCTTGTCACATAGGTGCTGTGCATTGTTGCCCAACAAAACCCCGCAGCTCATTGTGCGAGACCCTTTGTTTCTTTGTCTCGATGTTTTCTTTTGAGATTTTACGCCGGATTGATCTCTCCTACCCTTTTCACATCCTCTTTGCATCCTGCTTGGTGGTAAAGCCAAGGGCTGCATCGAAAACTTCCTGGACATGATGAGAATAAGGGAATGATTTATCCTGTTGTGCTTCTTCACTGTACATCACTGTTAGTTAATGGAGAACACTCTGCCAATGCCCTCTTAACCTGAATAATTAGGAAGTTGAGGCTTTAAGAGCTACCAGAAGCCATGCATGCAAACTAGGAGAGCTTTGCTTTAAATACGCTATACAGAGCCTAAGCCACTTCCTTTTCCATGCCAAAGCTATGAAAGGATGTTTCAGAGACATATGGATTGAATTTATGGCAGAGGGAGAATGAAAACAGCCTGATTTGTCAAAACTTTCAAATAGAGGCACATAATTCTACACAGGCGAAAGCAGAAACTGGCAGCTCCACTGCCGAGCCCGGCAGAGGGAAAGAGATGGGGCACATTTTCTCTGCCAGCCACTTTCAGCTGGTTCTGTTTTCTAACAAGGAATTAAAAATAAAGGTTTGCAGAACGATTTGGCTCGCAAAAGGCAACAACATTTTCTCAGTTTTCCCGCTCACAGCTTGCCAGGTGGTGCGAGGAAACAGGGAGGATTTGTTTACCTTTGGAAAAATGACTCATCCAAGATACCTGCGGACAAGATTTATGCTGTCACCTGCCTGGGTACGGCTGAGGAGCATCCTCTACGTACCAGAGAGGAATAAGGAATTCACCAAGACTTTGGCCAGGTACCAAAGCCCAGTCATGCCACTGTGGATTTTCCCTGGGATCGGAGAGGGGGATGAATCAGGCCCTAATGACATAAGGATTCAAAGGCTCCCCACTTCTGGCAGGTCTCCATAGGTATGAGCAGGCCCGGGAATGAGGACACACCTCCCAACACCGATTTTGAGACAGTCAGAAGCAAAGTAGAAATGCACCCCACAACTATTCTATCTTGCAGCACCCCGATGGGGATTTCCTCTCCGATCCGCTTCCAATAACTCCATAGAGTTGGAAAAGCACCATCTTTGCTCCTCAGACCAGAAATTCAGGCACAAGGACATCTGCAGTCAAGCTCAGGCCAATGATGTTATAATTAGGAACAGGACTTAATCTTTAATACCAATTTAAAAATCCCTTTTTTTGATAACAGACAAATGCCTTGCGCTGATTATTTATATCCCAAACTACGGTTCTTGCTCTCCTGGCTCCCAAATCATGGAATTTTCAATCAAAAGGTGTTACAATGGTATAAACCATGGGGCAGTTTCTGTCTGGCATTCACCTTCCTGCATTTCTGTATTAGTGGCAACACTGGTTTTAGTCATGACTAGCAAGATAAGCAAAACTGCAACTGAAATAAATCATTCCACGCCAAAACACTCTCTGTTTGATATTCATCTTTATTTCCCGACTTTCCAAAGTGTGTTCTCCCCACAAAACAACAATGTGAAACGGCGCATAACTACTGTGCAGGAATGAACCACCCGGGCAGTTGTTTTTAATTAAGATTTTAGGAACAGGATCCAAGCCCAGGTGGAGTTAAGGAGGGACTATGAATTTGAGTGTGGCTTAGCCCAAACCTCAGGAGCAGGAGGAGCTCAGAAGTCACCTCTGGAATGGCCTGATTCTCGATTAAGGCATGGCTGGCTAACGATTTGTTCCTGATCTTTCCATAGCCTTTGAAACAGCAGCTGGAAATAAAGCCATATTTATTCTACCTCAGTTAAATATGAAACCTGTCCACGAGCACTTGCTGCCAACGCTCTTAAAAGGCAGTCATGACTGGGTGAGTTCCAGTTAAGCAGTTCCTTAAACTCAAGTTATTCTGCTTGCCTAAAGAGTTTGAAATTGTTGTCCGTAATCTGATGCTTTTTAATAGCAACTGAAAATGTTTCCAGTCTGAGCAAGATCCAGGGAAAGTCTGTTCACACTCCTGGACATCTTTCTGCTTTAAGAGGTGCAGCAGTTCTGCGGAGAGCTTTGGCTGTAACGTGATGGCTCCCACGAGCAGGGCTGGGCAAAGCTCTTGTGTGGTTTCCAGCACGTGCTGGAACACCTCTGCTCTGGAGACAGGCTGGGAGAGCTGGGAATGTGCAAGCTGGAGAAGGGAAGGGTCCAGGGAGAACCTAGGGGCTACCAGAGAAGGGCTTTGGGCAAGGGCATGGAGTGACAGGATAAAGGGGAATGGCCTTAAACTGAAGGCAGGTGGGTTTAGATGGGATACTGGGAAGGAATTTTTTACTACAAGGGCGGTGAGGCCCTGGCACGGCTTCCCAGAGAAGCTGTGGCTGCCCCATCCCTGGGAGTGTCCAAGGCCAGGATGGACAGGACTTGGAGCACACCTGGGCTAGCGGAAGGTGTCCCTGCCCACGGCAAGGGGATTGCAACATTTCCCAAGCCAAACCATTCCCTGATTCTATGATTCCCCTGGCGCTGGGCAGTCAATCCGGTTCCTCAAGCAGGACAATTCCTGTAAGGAACCCCGGGTCCATCTCTGAATGTCCTCATAATTCGGATGCTGGCATCAAGTTCTGCTCTTTTGATCTCTCAAGATCCAGGCAAATGCAGACCTTTCCCTGAATTTTGGTCCGAGATTGGAATGTTTGACTTTCCAGCTACCCACGGCACCTTCACACTTCGCACCATTCGCACACCACATTCACGCAAAGGGACTTGCCATCGTTTTTACCCTGTTTTAATGGTTTTCTCTGGGCTTTCTCCAGTCTGGACCCCTGATGTTGGCAGACAACTTCCTAGAGATTAACTCATCAGCCATTTGATGGCTTTCAAACACTTATATGATGACTGGAGGTTAAGATGGGGCCACTCACAAGTGGCAAAGGGCCAAGGAGACTTGGCTGGAAAGCACTCCAATTCTGCTGTCTGGGATTCCTCATGGAAATTGCCCAGGGTACTGATTCCCTTATTTCAGAAATGCACTGGCTCTGTTCATGACAGATTAGGCAAAGAATCAGGAATATAATTAGGACGGGGATATACACCATAAACCACTGACACATGAAAACTGCTTTTTCAAAAAATAAACCTAGCAAAGTGTACGGGACAATACAGTGTGTTATTTATACCTGAACACTTCCATGAAACAAATCAGAACGGTAGGAAAAAAAGCACCTATTTGGCCAAACCAAGCAGAAAGCCCTCGGAAAATCCAAAATCGTCTCTATACGCTATAAATCGTTCCTAAAAGCCCCATGTGTGAAACCAGGAGTGCTGTGAGCACGCTTGAAAAATGCATCAGGAAACCAAGTAGGAGTCCCTGCACCAGTGTACTTTTGTGCTTTGGCTTGGGATAAATTCCGCAAGAACCATTCCGGGGGGGTGGGAATGACGGCTGATCCCTGTGAACTGAAACTGTGGAAGGGCAAAGTTTCGAAGGCGGATGGTGACGACCCGACTGGGCTGGAGCTGCCAAATCCCACCGATTCCAATGGAGCTGGTGGAAACCTCAGCCAACTGCAAGTGCAGTTCCCGCACTGGAACGCGGCCATGACATCGGGACGGCTGTCACCTTGCACAAAGTCCTGCAATTCTTCATGGCCAGGAGCATTCAAGGCTCTCCTTGTTTTCTGTTCCCCGTTCTCCCACACCACACAATGCCCCGCAGTTCCCTCTTGCCAATCAGCCCCGAGTGCGGAGCACCACCAGGAATTAATGCCAGTTCCTGGAGCTCCGTTTTCTCCTCGCTGACCTACCGCCGCTAGGAAAGCTCAACCCTGCTTTATTTTATGAAATGAGACGGGATCATTTTGACAGAACATAAACAACCCCCTCCGAGAAACAGCAACCCAAGTGTTCCTGATGGAACTCCCCTAAAATCTAAACACATCAGGCTCTATAATCAACTGCAGCCGTCCTGTAGATGGTGAGAGGGGCTTGTGATTAGGGAAACAACGCACCTAATTGCTCACATATAGGAAAAGAGTGTGGCTTCTGCTAGAAAGCAGGCAGGCATCTCTCCCAGTTTGTCTCTGTCAGCAGTATCAAACACAGTTTCTTATATCTTATATCCACGTTATAAAGTAATTCTGTAATTGGGAACAGGAGGAGAAGCAGAGGACGGAGGAGCTCCAAGTGGGGGGAGGTTTTTAAATTTTCTGCAAGTGCTACACTGGATCTCTCCATCAAAGAGCTGATGTCCTAAGGGGACACTTCTGGACACCTCGGAGTCACACAGCCCTCAGTCTTGGTCTTACTGCTCAAAGAGACAATATCCTCTCCAAATTAACAAAATACAGTCTTCCTGGACTTCAGGAATGTTATCAGAGATGCGTTGCCTTCAAGCTCACGGTCTGGTCCTTCCTGTAGCTCACTGTCAACAGGCACTGCTCAACTGAAGTACCAAAATACCCCAAAAGAGAGTTATAAAGCACTCTCAAAATCCACCACCCCTTTTTCTTGGGGTGCAGGTCACCGCAGCAACTGGAAGCCTAAAAAGCAGGGAAAAGCAGTGGAGCTCACAGCAACGCTGCCACTCCTTCTGCCTGCACTGCCAGGGAAAGGGCAGGAGCTTATGGACACTCACTACGAATGCCTCCTTACTCCTAGGAAACTCCCTGTGCCTGTCTTCATCCCACACACTTTGCCTCAATTTTCCTATGAAAACGGTGGAACTGGGCTGGAAGTCGGAGGGGATCAGGTAGGAAGTATCTGTGTTCCACGTGAATCCAGCTGTGATATACGGGCTTGCAAATGACTATAAATGTAGGAGAAAGGCCTTGGCTTAATACTGAGTCAGTATTTACTGAGTCATTAATCCCACTTCCATGTCCCTGTGGTCTTCTGGACAACCACTAACCTGGCCTGGCCCCAAGCACTTAATTGAACATAAAGCACAAGGGAACATACCCTGGGCTTGCATTGTCATGACTGCCAAGAAACAGCACAATGACTGTCCTCATTCCCATTTCCTAGATGGAGAAATGCGGACAAAAGGAGGAGAACCAACCACGAAACTGGTGCACCAGAGCTGGCACTTTGCAAAGCCCAAACCTCCCAGTTCGAATTCCCCATATGGAACTGGCCAGCACAAAGCCATTGCTCCCTGTTCCAAATTCCCAATTCAAAATTCCCAGTCCAAATTCCCTGTATGGAACTGGAGCCATTGCTCCCTATTCCAATTCCCAGTTCAAATTCCCTGTAGGAAACTGGCCAGCACGAAGCCACTGCTCCCTGTTCCAAATTCCCAATTCAAAATTCCCCCTTCAAATTCCCTATATGGAACTGGCCAGCACGGAGCCACTGCTCCCTGTTCCAAATTCCCAATTCAAAATTCCCAGTCCAAATTCCCTGTATGGAACTGGAGCCATTGCTCCCTATTCCAATTCCCAGTTCAAATTCCCTGTAGGAAACTGGCCAGCACGAAGCCACTGCTCCCTGTTCCAAATTTCCATTCCAAATTCCCAGTATGAAACTGACCAGCATGGACCCATTGCTCCCTGTTCCAATTCCCAGTTCGAATTCCCTGTAGGAAACTGGCCAGCACGGACCCATTGTTCCCTGTTCAAAATTCCCAGTTCAAATTCCCTGTATGGAACTGGAGCCATTGCTCTCTGTTCCAATTCCCAGTTCAAAATTTCCAGTTCAAATTCCCTGTATGAAACTGGCCAGCATTGAGCCATTGCTCCCTGTTCCAATTCCCAGTTCAAATTCCCTGTATGGAACTGGCCAGCACGAAGCCATTGCTCCTTGTTCAAAATTCCTAGTTCAAATTCCCTGTGTGGAAACTGGCCAGCACGGACCCATTGTTCCCAGTTCAAAATTCCCAGTTCAAATTCCCTGTGTGGAAACTGGCCAGCACTGACCCATTGCTCCCAGTTCAAAATTCCCAGTTCAAATTCCCTGTATGGAACTGGCCAGCACTGAGCCATTACTCCCGGATCCAGAGACCGGAAACAAATGGAATAACTACGTGGCTTTAAGTTTGGGTTTGTACAACTACGCTTCGTCTCTTTTATGTGTCCTAATAAAAGGCCTTTGGGGATATAACCTGTAAATATAAACTTTAAATGCTTCCCACTTTTATTACTTCCTACAAGTACTTCTGAAGAAGGGCGTGTGTGTTCATACGTCAGCAAGTACATCCCTAGAACTCGGCTGATCCTTCTGGAATTTTGCACGAGTGGTTTTCCCGGCGTTGGCTCTTCTACGCAAGGTAGAAGGGCAGGGAAACACCTGCACTACGCTGTAATATCAGTATTAAAAAATCCACCAATTATCAATAAATCCATGCTTCCAGGACTCTTATTTTCAGGATCCAGTAAGGCACACTAAAGAGAAAACCCCATACTGGGTTATAAACATCAATAAAAACCCAAAGTTTTATGAGAGTGGTATAAATAGATTATGAACACTGTGAAAGAAATACAAAACCAGAATCCTGTGCCAAAAAATGACTGTGGTCCAAGAGGCTGAAGACTTAGAATTCCCTAGTTGTGTGAACACAGACCAGTTTGATTAATCTTACTGTCTCAGTCTGCTTATCTGAAAAATGAGGATATTGCTTCATTCCTGGTAAGGGTGGTGTGACAGCAGCAGTGTCCTTGCTTCATTTCTCATCCTCAACTTACTTCTTCATGCTGCTCAACATTTAGCAATGTCCTCATTTCCCATGCGTGCCAATAGCATATTTTTTGCCCCTTACCAACAGCCCTTTTCTCATTTACAAAGCCCTTTTTACCTTCAACAAAGCTCCCTGAGACACAGCTACTTCTGAGATGAAAGGACAGATATTGTGGCAATATTTAATTGCACCTCACTGGAGCTTATGACATCAGAAGAGAAGCTTTACCCAGCTGTGAGAGAGTTAAGGAAAGCAAAATTATTTTAGCCCTCTAGAGATTTGGATGTGGATACAATACCGGGCAGCTATTCTGACAAACAGAGCAGAAATACCATAAGAAATTATAAAGAAACAACATCTATATAAGAAAGCTAAAAAAAATAAGCTTTGTTTTTTAAAGAGGGAGAGAGGTACGACAGGTAAGCAGTGGTAATTCCAGAAATACAGAATCTTTTAGTGGCACTGCCGTTGGGATCAGAAAGTTTAGGAAGAAGAGGGTTCTGTCCCCATTCCCCTGGAATTCTTTAGAAGTTTCCAATTTAGGTGCTTTTACAGTAAAACCAGCTTCGTTTGGTGTAAGCAGTGGGACTGCAGCAACTGCAGGCACCAGCTCGAGCCCCCATACCCTCCACAATACCCTCCTCTAATCCATTCCTTATTGTTCACTGTCCTTCCTGTAATCTGGCCTTTGAATCATGCCCAGTTCCCCAGATGTGCTCTGAGTAAGCTCTTTGTACATCCCATAATGACCTCTCTTTACTTGCCTTCAATTCTTCTATTTATACATCCCATGATCTGTATGCTTGCCAAACAAAGAGGATAGTAAATTTATATCCTCTGTCACTCCCAGTTCCTTTTCTTGGGGAACGTCAAGATGGAGAATCTGACCAGGGCAGTACTCCAGAATAATCCAGTGCAATCCCTCCTAAAACATTCCAGAGCAGTTTTTTGGAAGAAATTACCCCTGCATGGCACCTTCTTTATACAGGTGAGCCCTCGGCCTGATAAAATCTACCCTCCTTAGCCTCTCGTGGCTGTTGCAAACACGCCATTAAAATCAGATTTTAGAAACCGCGGTCACTTAATAATAAACATCAAGACTACAATTACATCAGTTAATGACCTAAAGTATCAGTGTCATAAGAGCTGATTATTCTCAGTTTATTTTTAAAAAGCTGCGAAGAAATAGGAACTCGGCTGTAACCAACCTACTGCTCCTGAAGGAATTTTTTAGGTCGCTGTCAGCTTGGGCTTTGTCAGGGTGAAATACGCATCTGTCACTCAACATAAAATTGAAATTTTATCTAAGAGAAACACGGCGCAGCGCTGAGAGCGTGGAGTCTGACCTCAGGAGGGCAAGGCTTGGAGGCTCACCAGGATGAGCACATTCCTACCCTGCCTGCAGACAAAAATGATTCAGGTTTTGAGTCACCCGCCAGACAACACAAAACTTGGGGCGGGCGCATCCTGAGCAGCTCACGAGGAAAGAGACGGCACCGCCGCAGATTTGATACCTACAGTTTTGACCTCCGGTATTATTCCAGTGCAGTGAATTGCTCACAGCAGCATTTAGGTGGGTTGAGTAATTCGTGAATCACAAGCTCTGTCATTTTTACCCCAGCTCTGCCCGCAGCCCAGCGTCAGTGCGAGCTTTTGGGACACGACAAACACGAAGCTCCAGCACGCAGATAATGTTGTTTGTGTTTGACAAGCACCATTAAGCAGGGCTTGCTCTCGAGGAGTATTTTGATAGCACTAAAGACCAGCAGCCATTCTAGCCCAGGACAGAAGCTATCCCTCTTTTAATTTTCATTTCCTCAAACAAACACTTGGAAGTATTTGGCAGTTTCTCCCCTCAATACAGCAGATTAGCCTCTTGCTAATGACAGTATTTTGCAACTTTCTGCTTCCTCACATCAAAGCATCCCGGAGATCTTGTCAACAATGACCAGTTGTTTAGACACTCGCAAGTGGAGCCGAGGAATTCCACTTGGTCACCGACCGCTCAGTTTTACCCTCCACCTTCGCAACACTTCAGCCCATTTCTCACATCGTGTGTGGTACTCAAGGACCATCTCATACCATCTAAATTCACGCCTGGCCTCCTTCCACGGCGTCTTGCTCTGGCTTCAGCACCTATTTCACTCCCTGCTTCTGCATCTGAATTCCTCCTTCTCGTCCCCCATCACCTCTCTTCACCGTCATCGCACTCGCACTCAGGGTTCAGCCTTTCCAAGGCTCCGCGCCAGCTCCAAACCAGAGCAGATCCAACATCTATTTTTGAATAGTGCCCTTTAGGGGTGGCAACGCTGTAGGAATTTGGCGATATTTGTAAAGCTGGCAGGGAAAAAAAAAAAAAAAACAACCAAAAAAACCCAACCAACAACCAACTGTAGTACAAGGCTCTGGCCTGTCTCTCTCGTTGCCAAGTACATTTCAAAGTCTAAGTCTCTTGGCTGTAGCCATTTATAGTTTGTATAAAAAGCATAACTTGTACACTTCCATTAGAGCCCTAAATATAACTGCCCTGAGCAAGTGTTCGCTGCTCAAACAGGACCTCTTTGAATTTTGTTTCCAAAAGAATGCCGCTGCCGCTGTATTATTTACAGACATTTACGTTAGGATCGGAATACTTGGTCAGGAAACTGCTCTGATTAATGGATCTCCACCACTGTTTCATACCTCTGAGGAAAACCTGTAATTTTATTTTAAAACAGCACATTTTTTGCATAAGCATAAAAAGCAGCAGTTCTCAGGATGGCCATGGTTCTCTGAAGAATTTGGGAACACTACCACGTGATCTGGGTTTTTAACACAGCATGTGTGTAGGGATGAAAATTAGAATCCAAATCCTGTATTTTATTTTAAAAACACACTTTGATATCTCCATCAAACCCGTGCCCCAGATCCATAATGGAGTCAAGCATTCAGCCCAACTGATTTTTAGAGCGTGCTGTTGTCTCAGGGCTTTCCTGCATGGGACTTTCCAGTTACCCCATTTCATAGCACACAATTATTTTCCTGACACTTGGAACACTGTTATTTGTAGAGGTGAAATGAAGAGGAAAAAAAAAAAATCATTTTTCATCATTTCAGGCAAAATGATGGAAAAACAGGGAAAATTGCCTCACGGCAGAAGCAAAATGAAAGAATTTTTTAGAGCAAGATCCTTTAATTAACAAAAAATCACACAGCTGAAAAAAAACTTTTTTATTTTAATGAACAGTCACAGCATTACCTTTGTCTATAAAACTTCTGCATTCATTAAGGTGCAAAATAAAATCCCTATTTTTATTTTGTTGGTTTTATGTTGCTCTACATTGTGATTTTCTCCCCGAGGGCAATGTGCAGCATCTCCACTGCTGGGAGGCAGAGATGCACAGCGTGGAAGGACTTGGAAAGCAAAGGTCCATCCCACACAAATAATCCCATCCCACAGAAGTAATCACTTTTTGGATCCAGCTGTTTGTCTGCAGCCGCTATATCCCGGCAATATTAATAGCTTTGATTATTGCCAAGGGGAAAAAAAAAAAAAAAGTCTTAGAAGGCTTTTTAAATTTGTCATGGAATAAAGCAAAAGGCAGAACCATGGCAGAGGCAGATTTGGGGAGGCTCAACTGTCTAAGAATGCTTTTTTCTGTTCTTTTTACCAAATTATTGAAGTGACAGCTCGAATAAGAGACTGTTCTGTTAAAAAAAGGACAAGCTGGTAGAGGCTAAAACTGGGCTGCCCTGCAGCTCCACTTAAGGGTGGGAACAGATTGGAACAGGAGATAGGGAACATCACTTGGATCTGAAAGAGAAACTTATCTGGAGTTCGAATTGTACTTTAAGACCATCTTTTCCCCCAAAAGTAATACAATAACAACAGGGAAGGGAAAGGAGCACACAGAAGACTCAGAGAGGCTGGGAACAGACACATGGAAGAAGGATGGTGGAAAAGGAACAGGAAAAAAAACCAAACCCGAACATTCCCTGATGGAAGGGATCAGGGAAAGAATGGGAAAGCACCGGGAAACAGTCCTACAAATAAGAGCTAATTCTGCACCTTTACCTTGGAAATATTTTACTTTTCCTTAAAATTCTTGAGGAATGTGTAGTACCCCCTATACTTTAATCCTCGGTATCATTTGTCTCCCTTCCCCTCATCCCATTCCCTGAGAAGTGGCACAACAAACAAAGGGTGATTGAGCAGAGCGTGGACGTGCCTTGGCTCAGTGCTGATGGAACTTGATACTCACTGTAGCTGGGTGGGCAAAGTCACTCAGCTTCCAACGCCCCTTCCCGGGCTAATTTCAAGATCACCATAATAAAATACAAAGATAAATGACTCAATTTTTTAATACCGTGCTTTGAAACCTGAAGTTACCTGGGTTTGTTTTGGTTTGGTTTTTTTTGCTGTTTTATAGTTCTTCAGGGCAGAATAATCAGACAAACAGAAAAATGTAGCAGTCTCCTCACTACCTATTTTCAAGATGATCTTCACCTTCCTGCCCTGTTCTTCCTAATAAATCACTGATTTACTGCTCGGGCCCTGCAGGCCCGACCATTGCTTCTTCATCTCAGTGGGAGCCAAATGATGATTGAGATGCCAATATATTAGGCTGGCCTGATTCAAAGCAGGGTAAGGAACAAAGCATTTGTGCAGAGCAAAGATAAATGAATATAAATCGAGTGCTAAGCCATTTTCTGTGATGGATTAGCACCTTTCTTTGACCCAATAATGTCAAGGGGTCTCCGAGCTGACAGGAACTAATGTGGAAATCTGTGCTGTGTGAAGCCAGGAGGAAGAATCCTGATCTCCAGCTGCACTGCTCCTCTGCTTGCATTTTGCTCTCGCTCAGGTGTGAGCAATCCATCTCCTCCATCTCCCCTTGGGAAATGTCACTGCAGTGCCCACCAAAACTATCTCTACAGCATAAAAGATTTCTCCCACTCTGAGTTTCTGCCCGTAATCCCATTTTTACCAGTAAACCAGCAGGTCACAGATGGTACCAAACCAAGGACTGGATGGAAAAGCTTTCTCAGTATCTCACAGAATGGTCTGGGTTGGAAGGGATCATTTTATCCCACCACTTGCCACGGGCAGGGACACCTTCCGCTATCCCAGATTGCTCCAAGCCCCATCCAACCCGGCCTGGAAAAATTCCAGGGATGGGGCAGCCACAGCTTCACCGGGTAACCTGTGCCAGGGCCTCAGCACCCTCACAGGGAACAATTCCTTCCTAATATCCCATCCAACCCCGCCCTCTGCCAGTGTGAATCCATCCCCCCTTGTCCTGTCACTCCAAGCCCTTGTACAAAGTCTCTCTCCACCTTTCTTGCAGCTCCCTTCAGGTACTGGAAGCTGCATTAGGTCACCCCCAGCCTTCTCGCTGGTATCTGGTGATGTTGCCAAAGCACAAAACTACACCAAGCCAGCAGCAAAAAGCAGATGTTTGGCTCAAATCTGGCAACCGCAATTTTGCCAAAAACAGATGTGAGGAAAAAAAAATAACTGTACACAGAGAAAACTTCAGTGGGAGTCGAGGCCAAACCTCTCAGTTCCGGCCGTGTGCATGAGCTAGAGCTGTATTATATTATATTAAATTAAATAGTGGTTAAAATGCACTGCGTCACTGACTGGTGGCAAAGCTGCAGGGCTGGAGAGCAGGAAACACATCCAAGTCCTGCAGCTATTGCAGCCTCCACCACTGGCATTTTCCAGGTGCAAAAGTTGAGTACGACTCGTCCAAAACAAGGAAAGAGCGACGTTTGTCCCGTGTTTGCAACACGAGCCTGCACACTTGGCTCTGTAAAAACCAGGGTTCTGTGCCTGGGCTGCTCAAATCCCGCAGGTGAGTGGCACTTGTTTAACCTGCTGGAGACTGAGCCACCTCTCACCCTCTCGGGAGAGCCAGCCTGATGAAAGATCATCGATATTATGTGCTCCAGGCTGGATTCCACCCTCATGCCTCCACGTTACACTGACAAGAGGCAGTATCTCAGAGAGACCCAAGGCATCAAAAATGAGCTGAAGGTGTTCTCATTACCACCGACACGGTTTGAAATTTCCATCGAGCTCCATCCCAAGTGAGAGCAGCCGTGCTCCTCTTTGTCCCAAGCTTTGTGTTCCTGGCCTCTGCTTTCGTCAGAATTGGAATATTCTCCCTCCTCAGCAGGCTCAGCTCTGGTTACATCAGTTCCTTGCCTCAGCATAAGCACTGTGTAAACACGGAAATGCAAGTGCAGGCATAAAAGGGGCAGTGGGGACACGTCTGGGGGGGCAAAAAAGGATGGGTGAGACTGCAGCACCCCCAATTTAATTCAGCTTAAACCACCACAAAATCACACCCTGCCAGTGCCACCACGTCTTGTAGAAATAACAGAAACTGCTGAAATGCTGAAAAAAAGCATAAATTAAGTAAAACCCCTTAAATTTAATCTCCTCTGCTTTCAGAGAAAACAGTAGAAGACTTACTTTTAGAAGTCAGTAGAAAACTTATCCACAGTTTTGGCACTCTGAAGCAAATGGAATTTGCCAAGTGCAAGAAGTTGTTTATAAGAAAAGAAACAGAGAACTGGAAGTGGTTCCAGAAAATTTATTATGACCCACCTGACTGTAGCCAAGAATATTACATCAGCCCAGATAGCCTGAGAACTGGAACAATATTGCTCTCAAATTAGCAAGTTGCTGGTACCACAGGCAGGGAGAAATGGTTTTGCAGGAGGTCTGGGTTCTCTCCCCAGCTCTGATGGGCAAGGCTGCTTCTAAACTCACTCCCTGCGACCAGAAACGAAAGATTTCTTCTCTTTACTCCTGAGGTTGGTTGATCGGCTTTGTTGAGGGTGGGGAAATGGTGTTTGTTTTTAAAACACCTTAAGAGTCTCAGGGCAGTGAGCATCTCCCAGTAACGCTTTCAGAATTTGCTGTACTCAACACGAGCTTTCTTGGTTCCTGCTCAAAGAGGGATGACTACAAGGTAACTCCAGCCCAAAAGCCACAGAGCCCCTGGTGCTGCTGCTGAGTTAGAAATAAGTACAGTGCCAGCAAGCCAAGGAATTCTGTGGTGCCACGTTCGAAACAGGAAAGCACAGCACACGCAAAGAGGTCAGCTGACACTTAAGTAAGTCAAAGATCATAATTAGAGAACACCTCTGCAATATTCAGACAGTTTCACTCCGAAACAGAACACAGCACTGAGCAGCTACAACATGACAGCTCATCCAACAACCTTCTCTTCCTCTCCCACCGCAATCAAAGCCTGAGTGCTCCCCACTGCAGCTGCAGGGTGATTTCTCTCATTTAGCAGCACTGATAAATTACCTATTTTATGAGAGTCTGAGAAGCCAAGACTCATAAACTCTCTGATGGAGCTGGCATGACATCATTAATTCTGAAGCAGCATTATGGATGCCTTTTATCTCAAAGCATCTAAAAGAACTTTCTTATACATTAAACAGGGTAGTTCATCAGCAGTGCTTCCTGGAGAGAGGCTTTCTCTCCCTTCTCTTCCTCTCCCCTCACACTGGAGGATTCTGAGGGAAAAAGGTCTGAAATGAGGTTCCACTCCTGAACATTCAGTTCTTACAATGGTGAATCCTCTTAAACAGCTCCAGTAATCTCCTATTAATCTCTCACCAGAGTTAACACTCTGGGGCAAAAATATAATCATCTTTAATCCTTTTGGGCTGGGGAAAGTTCCAGGACACAACCCTGAACCTGAGCTAAAGTTCTCAGTCCATCATCCCAGGATGGAGGAGGCTCCCTCCAAGTTATCAGCATATCCCAATCCGATATCTCCATGAACACCAAGGAGGTCCCCAGATGGAAAAATACCACTTCAGCACTGACTCGAGTAAAAACCACATTGCATCCAACCACAGAGAGCTCACTTCTTACAAGCTTGGTCACATCATCCGTAAGGCCCATGTTAGGTCGAAATCATACCATAGTTCATATTTTATGTATATTTTTTTAATCTATAAAATACATAAACCACATAAGCAAATAGCTAATGAAAAGCAGAACGCAGGAAATTTTACAGGGCAAACAGAGGTCATCTGTTTCAAAGAGGTTATGCTGTCATTTGTGTTTCTCCTGCCAAATGTCTTCTCCACGAATAAAAGAGCATTTGTTGCATCAGGTTTCATTCCCAATTTCACTTTCTGTGTTTTGTAATGAAAGGAAATGCACTTCAGATAAATCAGCATTTCTCTTCTCCTCACCAAGCACTGAGGAGGAAAATCACAGAGGGTTGGGGGGGGGGGGTTTATTTGTTTGTTTAGGTTTTTGTTTGCTTGTTTCTATCCACACCTGCCTGAAACCTGAGGTGTGGATTTCAAACGATCACGAAAAGCTGTGAAGGAGCGTTTGGGCCCACTACACAGACACAGCGTATCGGCCACAATTTGGTTCAGATTTAGGCTTCACTAAAAACATTATCACCACCACTCTCGCTCCAAACACGGTTGAAGAGCTGAGGCTTGGGTCTAACCGGAGCCTTTAGGAACTATTTCCATCTCCGCATTTCTTAGGTAGGAAGGAAAAGGTCTCTGAATTTCTTTTCATGTAACAGACTGAAAAAACAAACTGACAATTCCTCTTTTCTTCTGGGATGCAATGAATAGACCCAAACCACTCTTTGCAGAAACACTGATTTATGGATTTCGATCGCCTTGGCCCTTCCTCCTTTTAAAGCAGTTTGAAGCTTCAAACAATACCTGGTACAAAGCAAAGATCCATATCACTGTCTTTGTTTTCCAGCAGGAGAAACAGAGGCAAAGCCATCAAAGCCCTTGGTTCCCCAGGAAACCCAGTGCCCTGGAAGTCCAGGAAAAAGGGTGGGAGAACAGAAGGGGTTATCAGTAATTCTTCTCCTGTGTGCACATCTTTGGTGAGCACAGGGCACCTGGTGCCGTGTCCAGGTGAAATCCATCTCCCGCAAGCAGCAGATTTATGCAATATCCTCCGTGGTACCTGCCTGACAGCCTAAAAGCTCAAGGCATTTCCATGCGAATACGGTATATTCAGTGTCTTCAGCTGGGAGGTACAACAAAAAAATAAATCATTTCAGTGCTAGAGTCTACTTCAGTATTGTTTTGGTTACCCTCTGGCTTGTTTTCTTTACGTGCCCTTTACTCCTGAGGGATCGTGCCAACAAGACATGCACCTCTACAAAAAAAAAAACAAACCAGTGGAAGAGTCCAGAAGGAATGGACACATCCATTCTGCCCCTCTCCTATTTTCTCCCTTGGCTAAACAAGCATCCCTGTTTTGCTTCATC
This sequence comes from Rhagologus leucostigma, assembly GCA_013397725.1. NCBI lineage: Eukaryota > Metazoa > Chordata > Aves > Passeriformes > Rhagologus > Rhagologus leucostigma. Next base: position 245,184 of record VZTD01003226.1, on the reverse strand, counting down.
GCTCCTGTGCACCAGGCTAACGGCTTCCAAGATTTTTTCCACAACAATATCCAAAGCCCCGTTCCAGCACAGTGCTCTGGATGGTTTTTCCAGTGCACACACATATTCCCCCAGCTGACTTCTTTCGTTTCCAAGTTATTGTAGCGTTAGAACGACAAGATGAGATTTATTGCATCGCAGACGCATCTTAAATAACCCAGAGAGGCGCTGACATTCCCAGCTCCGGATGGGGCCTGTGCAAACCCCTCTCTCCTGCTGCAAGGACAAGCTGAGATCAGATTGATGTGGAGGTTTTCAGCAGGGAATGATTAAAAATAGAAAAAAAAAAACCCCAAAACCCCCCCAAAAAACCAAACAAAAACCTGGGGGAGGGGAGGTATTTTGAAGAAAACCTTCTCTATTCTCAGAAGAGAAGGAAAACTATTTTGAGGCAGCATTAAAAACCCTAAGCCTGTGCTGAAACAGAGGCTGGAGTGGGAAAAGCCTTCGGAGGCTGGAAAGGCAACAGTAAGGTTTAGTACACAGCTCCTGGGACCCGGCAGCAGAAATACTGAATTTATTCCAGTCTGCCACTAAACCATGTGACTGAGGCATTTCCCTCGGTTTTCTCATCTGTTAAACAGTTAACAGCCCTGCTTCCCACAGCCCGTGCCTCAGAGATGCTTGGAAAACGCTCGGAGAGATGCGGAGGAAGGAAGCAGCAGGGCAAGACAAAAGCTCTCAGTCCGCACAGGGGAAAAGCTCTAAGCTGAACACTGAATTCCTGATCCACTGAGATGAAAGGCTGAGCTTTAGTCTGCTGCTTTATGTAAAATATAACAGTGGGTATCGGCCTCAAAGCAAGGCAACTTCGGAATTCTGGGTTTCCTCCAAAGAACTCCTGGGGGGAAGGAAAAAAACCCCAACCAACACAGAGCAAGACAACTCTCAGGGAACACAGCTACGACAAAGTCAGCAGCAGCTGCTCCAAGACAAGTATCAACCTGAAAAACAAGCACTTTCTTGTCTATGGCAAGGCAGGTGTTGCTGCAATTACAGATTTCTGGTATTCGCCATTAAATCCTTAATTCTCCACCAGAGCAGGGCCAAGGCAGAGCCGGGGAAGAGCCCAGAAGTTCTGTCCAGATCCACCACAGGGGCTGCTCGTTGCCGCTGCGTTTGTGGCAACATCTGTGTCCTGATAAAAATACAATTTTTTTACATTTCCAAACCAAACGATGCAGCAAAGAAGCTGCTTTACAACAAATTATGAGATAAGGCTGAATCTATCTGTGCTCTCCCCTGCCTTTAAAAGCCTGAAGGGAGATGAAAGGCAAGCCAGGGCACGCCAGTGGGAGCAGGCAAATGACTTCGAGATCACCAGTCACACACACAGAAAATTCCCTTCATTGGCACTGTCTGACCAGAGAAGGGGAAAAAAAAAAATCAATTAAAAAAAAAAAAACTTAAAAAAGAAGATCAATCTGTTGTGGTGAGACTAAGAGACACCCAGCGTCACCAGCCATCTTCACTTTGAGCTTCACACAAAGCTGCACTTTGTTTGAAACTTGGAGCCTTGGAGCAAGAGATGAGCACGAGGCTTGCTCTGTCACAAGGTAGAGCACAGAAGGGTGTTGTTTTTCTGGGATTATATCCCCCAGTTAGGACCTTTTACTCCATGCCTCCTTTTCCACGCCTGGGAACTGAGGAATGACATGGGAATTTTTATTCAACATTCACAGTTTCAATCCTTGCTGGGCAAGGCTCATTTCTGCAGCACCGCTTCTCCCCGAGCAAAGGCTTTTGCTGTTTCAGACCGACACAAGGCCTGCAGAGAGGACAGTTTGCCATAATTCTGCAATGAGTAATGAACCCGCACGGCTTCCATCTGCAGCATGTGATCCACGGAACTTCCCAGAGGAGGAAAAGGCCTTTCCCTGCAGCCCAGCCTGGCTGGGCTGTAGCAGCAGCTATTCCCGACCCACGTGCTCCAGCATCACCCTCTTGCACGGAACCAATCCACGCTGAAATGGCACTTATCGTCCTCAACTTTTACTCCTGACTTCAGGTGTCCTCTTTAAAAGAAAGTTATTACTTCTTTCTTTGCAGTTTTCCACGTTCCCTGCCGGCTTCCGAGCAGCTCCAGCTCCATCTGACATTAATAACATTGCCCCTGTGAGGACCTGCTGCTCCATCCTCTGGGGCTGAACTGCAGACAAGTTTGTGACAGGCAGAGCCAAAAAAAAAAAAAAAGGCTTATTTCATCATGTTAAGAGACTGGTTTTTGCTTTAATTCCAGACCAATCCCTTCCAAAAATAAAAGGCAAGTAAATGGTCAGCTCGGCTTCTCTGCTGCCTTTCCCAAGGTCACGACCAAGGGCTGGCAGGCTGACACAGCCAGGCTGTGAAAGGGATGAATTTCCCCTTCCTGATCTCTTAAAAAGTGTAACATCTTGGCTCACCCTCGTGCCTCTTTAATCTCTTTGCTGTATTCATACATTCTCCTCACCAACTAGAAAGCAACTGCTGCTCCACAGCCTATTTTTTTTTTTTTAAATAAACATTCTTTCTTCATTTTATTATTTAACATCATCTGATCCCGCACTCTGGAAGCAGAGTGATTTTGGAGTGCCCATAAATCACATCCCAAACTAGACTGAAATAACTTTTGTTGTTATTATTACTCATTTGTTTTACAGCCTGTTACTGCAAGCAGCTTATCCTGCCACGTATGAAGTCTGGAGAGATTAACAAATAAACTAAAATACCCCCAGAAGCTAAGAAGAAAACAACAGAAGACCCAGGTACTACCTGTAGCTCGTACTACTGGAAGTAAGGGCGGAGGAAATCGCAATGAGGCAGCTCTTGCTGTCATTTCTACACTTTCACCTTCACTGGAATATTTTCTGCTTTGTGCTGGCCAAGGAAATCCAAATCATCCTTTTACACAGTATTTCACCAACTAAAGTGTGCAGGTTTGAAAGGTTCAGAACCACTAAGGCAGAAACCAGAAGTGAAAAAGGCTTTTTGGCGATCTCTCTACCTTCTCTGAAAAATAAACTGCATTAAGACAGTGGTTCCCTTCCAGTTTAAGGCAACAAAAGCCTAACTGGGAGTCTGCAATACCAAATTAAAGGGCTAAAATAAGGTATTACGGACAACAAAGAATTGGGGGGAAAAACTCTCCCACCAAAGAAGCACTCGGTATCTTTGGCTCATGAGATCACAAACCGAAGCCTCACGGAAAGGGGAGGAAAAGGCTTATTCACACTCAGATCTCTTTGTTTTTGTGTTTTACCAGGGACATTTCTCTGCTTCTCTGCACTTGTGCTCAGGGACAGAGCCTTGCAAACAATAAAGTGGTTTAAATGACTACGCAGGGTTTCACTGGAAACAATAAACCACAAAATTCCAATGGAAATCCACATTGGGCCACCAGAATATCAGTGCCGCAGCGCTGTCCTGAGGCCTCTTACAAGATGCCTGGGCCCGGATCCCCTCGCAGGGCTCCAGTGGGACAGGGCACAGTACAACCGGCAATCAGCCCTGGAAGTCACTGTCCCCTCGGACAAGGAACACTGTCCACGTCCAGAGCACCTCCAGGAAGAGCATCCAGTCCAATCCCACCCTCAGGGCCACGGCTTCACCTGCAACGTGCCCTGATGAGTCCCAGGTGGCTGACTGAAGATAAGGAGCGGGATCCCATCCCGACAGGGAGACGCACGAGCTCAAACCCCAAGATAAGAGGCCATGGCAGGCGACCTTCCATGTTCAGTTCCCGTGAGAAACCACTGCACGGGAATGACTGAGGATAAAACTGTTAAGCTTGGAGATGAGAGGAGCAGGGGCTGTGCAAATGAGCAGCCAGACTTCAGTCACTAATGTCACACCAGCGCCAGCCTGGTGGCTTTTGAAGCTGGCACACGCAGGTTGTGTAGAGAGGGATACAAGAAGGTACAGGACCTGCAGGAGGCTTGTATTAATAACTAGATTTGGGATAGTAGTTGAGGGAGAGCAGGAACAGCACAGGGATAGAGTGTAATTGGATCCTGGCTCGGGGAAGAAAGACTAAGGCTGTGCTCTGTGTGTAAACACACATGGAGGAAAAGAGAAAGGAAAGCCAAAAAAACCTTGTCAGAGCTGACCACGCTTGCTTTTTCCACAACCGAGGTTTCCAGCCACCCTTTTTTACTACAAAAGAAACAAAATAAACACAGGCAGAGCAGAGGATTTCTGTGAGCGCTGTGGGTGTGGGAGCAGGACACGTATGACACAAGCTGGTGGCACGGCAGGGCTGTGAATCATACGGTAATCAAAGGAGAAGTTCCTGCCCAAACAATGCACACAGTGTTGGGCTACAGGTTGTGTAGGCAGCAGCCCTGGGCTCAGGGATTGAGAGCTGGAAAAGCCCCCAAAAGACACTGAACAGCAAAAAAAAGGGAGAGAACCTGGGCTCTGGAATGGTCACACTTTATCCGCCTCCCAGAAGAGAAGAACCTCAAATCTACAGAGAAAACTCTGGCTCCTACTTCACCCCACCATCCCTCTCTGTGGAAGACTTGCCTCAGAACTTTGTAATAACGAATTAAATAAAAAAGATTTACTCAGACGCTTTTGAGCATCACCAATCTTATTTACCACATTAAACTGCTGAACACCCTGACTAAAGTTACCTGTTTTCCAGCTTTTTCACTAAGTTAAAAAAGTCAGCAAGAACTCCTGAGTCAAACTGAGCCAACCAGGAATCCATCTCTGACCTGGATCTGGAAAACCAGTACTCAGGAGAAAGACAAAAGGCCTGAACGTCACCTAAAAATAACCCCACAATTCAGAGAAGAGAAAAGTAGTAACACAACAAAATGCAAAGAATATGCAAGCTTACCCAGCAAATGCCAGAGCAGGAGACCAAAATAAATCACAGCTGAAGCAAATCTAGTGTAAACCACAGGCATAATAAAAAACAGACAGTAACACACAACGTAGATGGATCGCTAGCTCTTGAGTTTTCTCTGGTAACGTCTCCAGTAAGGCCCAGAAAATAAATCTCATGGTGGAAACGATAGGAACTTCTGAGTTACAGAGCCCCTCTGAGTTACAAGACTGTACAGATGCACACGTGCATGAGACCGAGAAGGAAACGGCGTCGTCCATGACTTCTACAAATCCGTGTAGCTGCAGTTTTCTCTGAAATAACATCTGTGCTCACCGAGGGAAGGTCAGAAGGAAATATGCTCCTTAAAAACACGCTCCATTCTTTTTCCAAGCAAAACCAGGTACACACTCCAGCTCTGTTAGCCCCCACTGTAAGGCCAGTGTGATCACAGCCCCCTGGGCTCTCTTATTTAACATTCAACAGTCACAGGAGACCTACAGGAAAAGGCAGGTCCAGAAGGCTACAAAAGCAAACAAATCCCAGATTATGCTCTTCACGGCAGCCCTGCCTTTCCCTACGAGAGGTAGTGGGACAAACTGGAGTTGGATCCACGGCACTGACCACACTTTGTCAGCACAAACGCTGCCCAAATTGAGGGATACACATCTGCCACGGCTGTCAGGGAACAGGCAGGACCAATTCCTATTGAGAGCAGTCAGCTCTGCTAAACCGAAAAGCCATAATTCCATAATTCTCTGTACACGCAGCCCCCTTCTCCTCCCCTTAGGCCATCTCCATCCACCTTTTTTTACCTGTTTCTTCTCCCATGGTTATCACAGCTCTTTAGCAGAGTTCATCGGGGACAGAAAGCTCTTTCAGACAGAAAATTCAATGTCTTGCATTGTGAGACTTAATAAACACAAGCAGTGCCCAGAGGTGAGCTTTGGATTTGGGAGAAGGCTTACGATGGGCTGGTTCTGCTTTGAGTGTATAATAGCTCATCGTATAAACAGAATCACAGGATCATCAGGGTTGCAAAAGACCTCCAAGATCATCAAACCAAATACCCCTGTGCCCACTAAACCATTTCATGAAGAGCCACATCTACTCCTCCACATCCCTTCTCCACTGTAAAAATGGAGCACACTGGACTATTAAACTCTGCCTAAACTGCAGAATTTAAAATAAATTTTATTTATTCTACCTAAACTATCCCAAATGGAACCATGGGCATATTTAAGTAGCCCTATTAATTGCCAGACAGCCCACACTGAAGAGACTCCCACGTGCAACAAAGGTAGCAGAGATTTCTCCTCTGGATGCTGTGACGCCAGGGACTTGCACAACTTATGTGCCAACAACCAGTGTGAGCAAGAGGAGACTGAGACTCAGACACCGTTCTGGCAGATGAAAGGCTTTGCAAAAAAGCCCAGGCAAGAGCTGAGCTATGCAGGCCACGCCGGTATCTGCAGACACGGTTATTAAAGCTCCAACAGCCTCCAGATCTCTTACCCTTAAAGAAACAACAGCGAGAGTGTGCCGGGCAATTTGGGAATTGTCACTGGCCAGACAAAACCCGGGCGAGTTAAGGTTGGAAGTGCAACCTTTCCTCTCAGCACTGGGAGAATCCCCCACCTCCCACTTCGGCGACGGGATCCTTCATCCACTGGGCATCCAGCCAGCGCTGCGCTCCGAGAGCAGGTACTGCCAGGATAACACATCAGACTTGCTTTTGGTGGCCTGCGCTCATTCCTGCCTCACTCACACATCAAAACTTTGGGAAACCTCGGTGAAACCAAGTGAATTTCCCAGGAAACCATCTGCTCGTCCTGCAGAGACTGAGAGTCTGGGTTGGATTCGTGGGAGGAAATGGTGAGAGGCTTGCAAAGCCAGCCTTGCATAACCTCGCTGACATCAAAGGCCTGCCAGGGGTTTAAATCAGATCAAAATTTGACTGTGCAGCATTTGCACTAGAAACAATCAAAACTCAGATATCCTCAGAAGCAATTTTTGATTCATGCTTACATTTTAAGCAAGAACTTTTCTCTGCAATTCCCATTTCTTTGTTTTTCCTACAGCAGACCAAGTGAAGATAAGATTACTCATATTTAGTAAATCACTTTATAGGTCTTCTAAAGCAACTGCTTAGAACGCCTGAGCCCATGCAGGGAACACCAGAACATTAAACATCTGACATGTTCAGTGAAGCATTTCTATAGAGAATTAAGAATAGATAAGAAGGGTATGAGGAAAGAGGATAAAGTGTAATCAGCAGGAGGGAGGAAAACCCAAGCTACTACTTGTCCCTGGGTTTTTTGAGAGTCAAATAACTGACCTGAAATGAAATCACAAATACCTGTTCACTGCGTTACATTTTGCATCCTGAATAATACATACACCTCTCCTGTGTATTGAAAATAAAACTCTCTGGAGCTGTCATGGTTACTGTGCAGCTGGAGAGTGTCAGGATTAAATGACATCCTCAGGTTACACCTGGAAAACGTGCAGAGGCGTAGCTTGTAAGGGAAATAGTTTTGTATTTTAGCTGTTGTCCCAGTTCAAGAAGAGCATGGAGCGCTTCTAGAGGATGTTTCACTGTCTGCAGGGGGAGAGGGGTCCTAGCAGAGAGAGCCCACCCAACCCAAATATCACAACGGCTCCCAGCCTCTGGATTCGCAGGACAGGCTGCCTAAGGCACGCACTGAAAAGAAATTCACAGCACGTGTGTGAAGGTAAAGATACGTTATTGCAAAATAGAAATAGATGTATTTCAGAGGAGCTGAAGTGACTGATACCCACAGGATTAAAAGTGTAGTTCACTTGGGGTCACTTTTTGCACTGACAGGAGTTCAAAAATGCCTTTGTTCTTAGTCACCTGGCTAAGACAAATTTATTCAGATGGAACAGATACGAACAGCAACGAGGATTAATTACAACATAATTAATTAATGGTAACGTCTGGATGAAATGATAAACCAGTGGAAAGATTAAAAAAAAACCCCTAAACTGTGATATAGATCCTCGGTAACCAGATCCATTTATTACCATCAGCACCCAGAGCCAGCATTACTGTTTCTCTCTCTGCCATATAAAGTTATAATTAATTATGCAGCACAGCCGTCGACACCTGAGATCGATTCCCAACTCTGCTCTTCCAGGACCAGACTCCGTGAGAGGAGAGGACTTTGGAGACACCTGATACTGCCTCAGCATCTGCTACCTTGGCACGGTGTGTGCTGGAACACAGCAATCCCCTCCCCTGACACGGCACAGATGCAGGAGAAAAAAGGTGGGAAAAGGGTGTATTTCATTTAAAAAAATGCAGCACTCCAGAGTTTATCACGTGTATTTTACAAGTGAAACCAGCAAGGCACAAGGAGCTCACAGACCCGTGGCAAACTCCTTGACTGTGCCCTACTTTAGCACGAGCTTCCTTTTCGGATTGCAGAGTTCCTGGAGTTTGTCAGACAAACGTGAGCAGGCTGTGCTGCACAGCACTGACACGAGGCACTTTCTGCAGTGGGAGATCCAACTTTCACCTCACACAGCCCCCAAAAGGAATAATAATAAAAAGGCTGCAAGATTAAACCAGCCCAAACTGATAATGAACTCCAGGTTTGTTTTGAACGGAGCTCACTCTTAAATGGTGTCCCCTCAACCAAGTGTCTCAGGGGATTGGTTTGGAATCAGGAACGGTTTGAATTGCTACGTTCTGGATTTCATTATTCCCCTCTGGGCAAGTGGATGTGTTTGGGAGCCTGAAACTTCACTTGGGAGAAATCCTGCTATAGCTGGAAGAGCAGGAATCAAACCAACCAGGATGGGATACACACTCTGAGTCAGCATTCAAATTCCTGTTCCTCTGCAGCATTTACTGAGTCTGGAAAGGACGAGAGGAAATCAAAAAGAGACGAGAGGCTCTCCTTACGCTGCCAGCCAGCACACAACCACGTGTGTGCTACAGGAAACAGTCCTGGGCTCCGCTTTTCAGAAAGTTTTTTGTCTACCTGGAGCAGCTCACTGTATAATACCACAATTCTATTCCTGTTCCTGGTTTATTCTGTGCCTCACCTTCCTACCAGCTGGTGGCTGCGACTGCTGCTATCTCATCTGGCAGGGAGAGGCGAGTGCTTTGCCTTCTGACAGGAGACTTGTTGCTGCAAGTCTGATATACTTAGCATTCCTTCTACCTCGTTCATTTACTAACACACAATAATTAGCTTCCAGAAACAATTGGCGGGGCTCAAAGGGCTCCTCTACCGAGATTTGTAACCAGAGTTTTGAGTCTGAGCAAACACAAAGAGAAGGGGGGAAAAAAAAGAAAAAGAAAAAAGGCAGAGCGTGCGTTCAAGATGAGACTTGAAGCAAAGCCTCAGCCCAGCGCTGAACCCCAGGTGATAGCAGGGAAGGAATGCACAGAGGCAAAAGTTAAATCTGCAGCACAAGCAGACTCAGACGCGACCGTAATTGTGGGGAAGGTGTGCTTCTGCTCCTCACAGCTCTCCTTTCTCTTGGCTCGCTCCCAGCAAGAGTCATAGAGGTTTTACGGGCAACTCATACTTGAGAGCAAAAATTAATGGAGATACTGACCACACACATAGCATACATTAAAGTAATTCGATTTAAAGGACAACTGTTAGTGCTTTTCTTTCTCCAGCCACCTGCCTAACCAAGAAATACTCAGGAGGCAGAAATGAAATCACAACTTGTTGATCCTCAAGGACTATAAGCAAAGAGACCTATGTCATAGAATCACAGAATCCTAGCCTAGGTTTGGCTTGGAAGGAACCTTAAATATCACCATAGTTCCATGCCCTGCCTTGGGCAGGGACACCCTCCACTACACCAGGTTACTCAGAGCCCCATCCAGCCTGGTCCTGAACACTTCCAGGTATAGGGATGCCTGTCATTTAAAATACAGGGGAAAAGTATCTATTTTGGGAGGGGTGGACACAGAAAGAACATTCTCAAGTGCTCGAAGGCAGAGGTGGGAAAGTGAGGTGATGAGACAACCCCCAGGTCATGATTTGTACAGTAAAAGGCCAAACTAAAACAAAAACTCTGACGGCTCACAAGGATCACCACCAGGGCAGGTTCAAAGGAGAGATTTCAAAAAGTTCAGGCAAGGACAGATCCTGCTCAGGTAGAGCTGTTAGTGCTGCTGGTGGAGCTTGACTTGGAAGACAAAAGTTAAGATGATCCTGAGGTTCAAAGAACAGATTGAGAAGCAAGAGATCTTGGTCTTCCCCCCACCTCAGACAGGGTTTCATCTCCCACTCCATCACTACCTGCTGAATTGCCAAAACTCCTTCCATACAGCACCTCGCATTGAAAGCTCTTGAGAATGGTAAATGGCTCTTGAGAAGCAAGAAATTCAGGATCTGGCTTTGTCTTTGTCTGGCACTTCGTGTGTTCATTTGTGAAGTAGAGGCAATAAACATCTCTGTTACTTCAAAGTGCTGAAGTGCTTTGAGCTCCTCCTCACAGAGAAAACAGTAGGTACAGTTATGATCTGCTGTGTGATCGCTGCAGGAACAGCACGAGCTTTGCTCTCCCAGATTTACAGCTCCTTTACAGACCATTCATTTCATTTTTTGTGTTACAACCGAAGGAGCTGATGACTAACTTGCTGAATATAGAAATGCTACTGTACTCCTTGGAGTATTCCTTCCTGCATCACTTTCCCCACCCCCAGACATATGTTAGTAGTTAGAATCAGCTTGCTGAAGCTCCAAGTTTGACAGAGGAGGGGGGAAAATGGGAATAAGAAGATATTTCTGTCCAGAACAAAACAGGATACCTAAAAAGACTGCCCTTGTCTCTCTAGCTACAAACACACTTGGTGTGTTTTTCTTCCCTCTAGATGAGATCTTTAGTTAAGACAAATGAACTTCTGAACAGCTGAAGCAATAAATAATTGAAGTGGCCCTCACTAGGTGTACCTGTCCCTGAATAAAAATAATGATTAAATAGTGAAAGAACTCAGACTCTGGTAATGCACACACACTGTGCATTCATATGGATCACAGGGAGCTATCCCTTAGAATATACCGAGTTGGAAGGGACCCACGAGGATCACTGAAGCCCAACTCCCGATGACAACATCAGCACAGTAACCATCGTAGTTTATCCTGCCTTTACTTGATGCAGTGGGATCCTCACAGGAAGGCTGAGCCCTGTATCTGAAGCAGAGCAGCATTTCCTGGCGGAATTTCTGAGGAGGAATGGGGAACACCACACAGAAATTAAATGCAAAGGGAGAACGCCAGCAGCGGGTTTGCCAATGCCCAAAAGACAACAAAAAAGAGTTTTCCGGCTTCTGATTTCTCTCGGCACCAGAGAGACGAAGAGGGCAGAAGGTAAGGGAAGAAGTAGAGGAAAGAACCACTGACCACCACCCCACGCCAAGGCCAGGGATGTAGAGAGCCGAGGAGGTAGAGCAGAAGAAAGCGCGGTTGGCCGCGAACACGCCAGCCAGGCAGGGAATTCCACCCGTGAAGTGCTCGTTCCACTCGTCACCGCTCTGACAGAGGAAAAAGCCCAGCGCTCCCAAGCAGCAGAGAGCCCTGTGTGTTTGTACACATCCCCCGGGAGCCGCCGGGAAGCGACGCCGCAGCGGTGCCCACGGTGAGAGGGGCTCGCGTCTCAGCCCCTGCCTGGAGCGCAAACCCCCGGCTGAGGCGGCAGCTCGCCCACGGAGCACTCGCTCAGACAATTCAATTAATGTTATCGCCAGGGCACAGCACACAAGCAAGGGGACGGCCGAGTCGCTCCTGGTTATCACGGCGTTTCTCTTCAGAGCTGTGTCGGTGACGGGGCGCAGAGTCTGATGCGCGGGCGGCAGCGAGCGGATAAGGGAAGCTGGAACAGCCTGGATAAGTCAGGCACTCTGCTCCCACTTCCAGAACCGGGCCTGGGAATAAGATTGTCACCTTGGCTCTAATTTGCACACCAGACTTTCGCCCTGGGAAGCAGCGAGGCCGAAGTGAAGAGCTGAACAAACTCAGAGATATGACAAGGCTTTTCAAATTTTCAATTTTATTATAACCAGAACTACATCGGTACGCTGGAAGCTTTGTCATGGCACGTGCATTTTTATTTTGAAAGAACGGAGCAAATGCACTCAAGCTCCAGCTCATGTCTTTTCCCACATTTAGTGAAGTGCTTGGCAGCACTAAATGATAACAATGATGCTGCTTGTGTTCCTGTGTTGGAGTTACCCAGCACAGGAACAGCAGGGAATTCTTGGGAGTTTCAGCCAACACTAAATCTCGCTGCTTTCATTCCACCGGGACTGCTTCCTAAAAACCCAGTCATCTCCAAGTTAATGCCCCAACACAGAAGTATCCTAGGAAAAAAGTGACATGAAAAAGCTGAAATTCCACACCCACATCTGCCTGAATGACCCTCCATCTGAGACGCCCTGAAGTTTCGTGTTGTAAATACAATGTCCTGCTAACCACAAATCAGGACCACGACGTTAAGAGTTGTTTGTTCTGCCGTGGCTGAGGCTTGGTCTGGCAGGAAGCTGTAGATAAGCCATGAAATGCTGACAGGGATAGGGAATGGAACTGAAATTCCATTCCTGGACTATTACAGGTTGGGAATAAAACCCCAGAAGGTTCTTGGCAGATCTCATGTGCTTATCACAGATGTAAAAAAACCCCAGCCTTGTGTGGACCCTTCAGACTTTTTTTTCCCCCAGAAATTTAAATGCTCCCTAGCTAAACAACTCACTTCAGTATTTCCCATGCGATATGATTACAGCTCCAGAGCTGTCACTTCTCACACGTGGTTCCCAATGCACTGTTTTGTTTACAAAGGACAATTTGATCCAGCTCTCTGATCAAACCCAGCGTGTGGCAAGTTAAAAGCCATGAGTGTTTAGGCTGACTTCTTCCTTACCCTACAGAACAGAGCTCAGGATTTGCCTGGTCCAAATGAAGTGCCCAGCGTGGTCTGATTTCAGGACCGCAGCTTATTGAGCTGGCAGAAATACTGATTTTTTGCTGATGCTGTTTTCTGGAAAAAAGGCTCAGCTGACTGCTGAGCACTGCAGAGATGCTCGTGATAAGTCTGAACAAGTTAATCACGGGGAGTGCGGTAATTGCAATAGCACAGCACTAAATATGGGTTAATATACCCTGCTAGGACTCCAGGATAAATCTGCCTGCAAGGAACTCCAGGGCACCCCAGCTGTCCTTCCTCAAATATTCAGGTCAACTCTGCTGTGTGCTGCAGCACAGGAACACCTGGAATCCGCAAGAAACAAAAATATTTAAGAAGGGAGAAAGATGTTCAGAATTAACTGGGGAGTTAAGCAAAGTGGAAAACCTCCAGGAAAATTAGCTTTTCTCTGCAGTTTCTGAAGCTTCTAATGGCTTTTCTTACAATTACAGATCAGAAGAACCTTGGAGGCCTGGGACAGCATTTTTGGGTTTGTGAGCTGTAGTCCATGCATGGAGAACGAGTTAAGGAACTGTATTCCACTCTTGGGTACTGCAAGGGAGACAGGAACAGAAAAGGGAGGAATATCCAGGGCTGTGGCCCTTCAGGACTGACTTCTGAGTCAGTCTAGATCCAGATTACTCGACAGATTTTATGACAGATAGGGAAAGCTCATTTGTGAGCTCCTAGAGCATCGCTCTGCTTTGAGCTCCGGGGCATTACTGCTGTATCAATCGTCTCTCAAATTACAGTAATTGGAACAGACAAAACTCACTGGGTTTCATCTTTATCCCAGCTCAGGATTTCTCCTGTGTTGAGGAGACTTTCATGTTTCCAACAGTGGGGCTTTGAGCGCCTTCCTGCAAGGCTGCTTGACAGAGCAACACATCCACTGTCAGGAAATCCTTTGGTATTCAACTTGAAGTTCCCTTTTGCATCCTCTTTCCTCTGCCAATTACCTCTCCAGAGCGCACTAAGCAAATCCTTCACCATTTACATCTTTCAAATAATATGGCATAATTAACTCCAGGGGAACAGCTTTCACCAAACTACCTGTATTTATCTCTTTTAATCTTGTGCTATTAATTTAACCCCTCCAGCCAGTCCCTGAGTTGTTTGGGTTGCTCTCCTGTGAGCTCCTGCCAATTTGTGAGCTTTTTTCTGGTGACTCAAACGCATAAAGCTCACAGCAATGTGGTAGGTGTGGTCCGTGCTGAGCCACAGGCAGAGATCTCCACGGTTAAAGTCCATTCTGAACCATGAAGGACGACAGCACATGAAAATACTTTGGAAGTGGAAGCTAATTCCCACATGTCTCTCCGAGAGGGGAAGTGTCTGACCTGTTCTACACATTAGAAACAACAAAACATTTTACCTCTGGCCACAAAGGGAGAGCCAGCGTGAAAACAGCGCCTGAAATTCAGCATTTCACCATTAGTCTTTAACTTCAGACACTTCCACTGGTCCATAAAAGAAACTGAAGGAGCTCCAGAGGAAAAAAAACTTCAGAAAGACATGACTTTAGTCCCAGTTATCCTGTAATTCTGCTCCTGGCACTCTGGCCATGCATTATTGTATTGGCTCTGCTAGCGAGTACCATTGTGCTTCCCAGAGTTCTGTTTTGATACTTGACTTGCCTCCCTCATTCTCATCCATCTGAAACTGGAGTCTAAACCTACAACTCTCTGGAGCACCCAATCCACTTCAGCTTTGAAGCCAAATGTCAAAACACAGAACATCAAAGCCCGAGAACGCGCTGCACCTCTGAAAAGCCACGAACGCCTCTCCAAAACTACAAGTCAGAGGTGTAGATCCGTAAAGAGGACTGAACACAGAGCAGTTCAGTGTGGGATCCTTCTATTTTGGGGGGGGGGAAAAAACCTCTGTAACATTATGAAGTGTTGGCACCGTCCAACTCGTGCTCCGTACGTTTCAGCAGCGCTGTGTTGTTGTTGGTCTCGACAGACCGAGCCATGCCAAGTCCTCAGGGAGCGCTGCAAGGAAACTGCTGCATGCCTGGCTGGAGAAGGAGCAGCTGTAGACCGAGACCAGAGACTAAAGGGAACATGTTTCAGCTTGATTTTTGTTTTTTAAAGCCATTCCTACACCTTCTGTGAGCAGCTTGTTTCCTCTGCGCTCTCACTCGTGCTCCGAGAACGGCTCTTTTTTTTTTGTGCCTGGGTTGTTTTTGTGCCATGACTACTTCTGTGATCTGTCTTCTTTCCAAAAAGTTTGGCAGAACTTTCTAAAAACAATACAAATATCCCAGTCTGTCTCACCATGTTAGTGGCAGCTGCAGATGATTCTGGTTTAATATACCTTTGATCTACTAAATAGACAACCATATCTGCAGGCCTGATAAGTAATTTTATTCAAATTCAGGATTTGAATAACCTGAAGCAGTCCATAAGGCATGTGTGCACTTCACATCCCCTGCCTGTACAAATTTGGGAGCTCACACAAGATTTAAGGCTTCCAAAGCCAGCACTTCTCCATTCACACTCCCTTCCCAAACTCCTCTGAAGGTGGAGAGACACCAAAATGTGGGACTCACACAGTGCTGACTCTGTTCTCTGAACAGTTTTGCACTGACTGTGGAAAAAATCTGGACCTTCCTCCAGCACTATGCAGAGAAAGCTGTAAGAAAATTAAAAGAAAAATACATGGGAGGAGGTGCTTGAGAAACCCTACAAGAAAATATCACCCAGAAAGGCAGAACCTCCTAATGACGCAGCATTTCCAACCCAGGCAAAAACAAGACACTTGTACAGACATGTAAATTAGAGCAGAAGTGATAAATATTCTCAGTCCTGTTTCCTCCCAGGTAATCACTAGGCCTGTACCCAAACAGGGAAGAACTTTTGAGGGGAGACTTCATTTCTCCTGGAACCTAACCTTTCCCTGGGGACTCTGCTTCACAAACTCGAATACAATACCCTCTATTCATCTAACCTCTCTAACTTGCTTTCCTTGAGGGGTCCATTCCCTGCTCAGACCTTTCCAATTCCCCCTCCTCCTTCCCTGTACTGTCGCTCCACGAGCCGTGTTCCTTCCATTCCGCGATCCCTGCAGTACAGATTTGATGTGCTTGGCGTAGAGAGCCGATGTCTGTTTAGATTAAAACCATGTTGTAATTTCGAGGGAAAACATACAAGGCCACGGCCGAGCGTGACGGGAGAAAGCTATTCCCAGTTTTGGAAGCTGCAGGATGTCCCTCCTGGGGGCAGCCCAGCCACGTGTTTATTACTTTAACCAAAAAGAGGGGAAATGGCTGAGGTTTTGCTGGGCTCCCCGCTCCACACTTCCAGAGGCCAGGGCTCACCCCCCTGCCAGCCCAGCTACACCGGGGTGAGCATTTAACACACGCTCTCATTCCTACTTAATGGTTCTTCCATCCTTTCAAATAACCCTCTCCACTCTGGCAAGCATGTGATTTATGGGAGCCCAGCAGAAAGGAATGGATTACAGAGCTAATGAATGAATCAAACGAACCCGAGAGGGGAGATCGCACGATCAGCTGCACGGGACTCGCGTTTTGAAAGGGCTCTTCTGCTACTCAGGTCTTTGTGCATGGTTACACTGAGGTTTCAAAGAGCCAGGATCCAGACAGATACCCAATTGTTTAAAAAAAACTCCAAAACCGTGGAATTTTTCAACGTGGATCTGCCCCCACTGGCATCTTTCAGCAGTGGTGTCTCCATCCGAATTTGCTGCCCTTGATGCACAAACTTCTCTGTGATAGCCTGTACGGAACTTGGGACAGAAGAACTTTGGGAGCATTTCCCTCTCAAACACACCCACGGCACCAGGCAATCCAAACAGGACACTTCTCCTGGAAAATATCCAGGGCTGTGATGTTCTATTTGCTCAAATTTTGCCCTTTTAAGTCATAATATCAGCTGGAACCCCTAAGCTGGTTTGTAGCCTAAGCATGGCCTGGAGAGGTTGGGATACCTGGAGACTCCAGCAGGAACAGCAGACTTTGGCCCAAATTTGCATTCCAACGCTAACTTTGATAAAAGCTTTGCGTCTCCATCAGCCCTAAGAAGCTCTACCAATATTAGGTTTGTGTCTCAGCAGTAAGAAAAAAACCCAACACATGCATTTTCTCATCCTACTCTTTTTTTCCCCCCCTGTAAACCTCTGAGGTTTTTTCCTACAGCTTATGATGAAGCAAATCACCATTTACACACCCACACACACAAAGCCAGCGGTTGGGTCGGGTTTGCAAAATCTTATCCCTGCATGTTTTGCTTTTATGTGATCAAAATCATAGATGGACTTGATTTGGGTCTAACTTTAATTAAAAATTAAAGGTGGTTTTGTCTGAGAGTGGAATTGGGGGTGGTGGTTTAAATACAGTTTAATTTATGAACTATTTTTGAACACTGAATGCATATGGGAGAGAATGGAAATAAGTCTAAGTCTAACTCTATCAATTTACTTATTGAGCTATGCATACCACTTCGGGCTTACTATCAAATTGTTTTTACAACATGGAAAAACTGGTTGGTTTTGATTGAAAGTTTCTTCAGCTTTCATATTAAATGCAGGCAAATTTAACATTTTAATTCATACTGACAGTAAAATCTTTTGTCTTTTAAGTCTAAGATGTTTTAAACTTTTCAAATTTTAATCCTACTTCTTAGGCCAATGCTCTGAATTTGATGCATACCCATTTTCAGCTAAAATTAAATTGCACTTTTGGGGAATGAACTATTTGATTAATACTGCCTCAGTATTTATTTCTTCCCCTCTGCCAAAGAAGGGGCACCAGAGGGAAGGAAGAGATTTAGCTGAGAATTAGTTTAAGGTAATTATTCTACATCTTTCAGGCTCTTTCTCCATACAGGAGAACAAATATTGTGGAAACAGAAGCTGTTTTGTGTGTATAATTCGAGAACACATTTTGTAGAAGGAGGGACATTATTCCGTTTGGATTATACCTACAGACCTGAATTCATTAAATCGGTGACTTTTTTATTAGTACTACTAAGAGGAGCGTTCTCTTTGAGCAATGCCTTGTGTTCATCATCCCTAAACACTTCCCAAGACTCACCTTTTCACTGCCCAAACACTACGGTTGTTTTTACTTTAACCAGTCTTGTGAGCTTCAGCATTTTGCTATCAATCAGATTTACTGTTAGCTACCAGCACTGAGATGACAAAACCTGCTTCTATTCTCAACTAAAATAATTGATTGAACCCTGCTCTGCACTTTATGCCATGTGGAAAAATAAGCGGCAAAGAGTATTTTTCCCCTTTCTCTCCCCACAAAGCCTGACATTTCATTTCATCCCAGCCTTTTATTGGTTCTCACATCTGGATTATATAAATTTAAAGCACAGTTTTCAATATCTGAGATGCTTAAGGTTACCATATTTGACAAATCCTATTCGCCAGGCTGTCAAATTAAATTAACATGGGCAATGGAGGGGGAACAAAAGAATAAAGAGGCTGAGTTTGATTCCCTTGTGTTCGCAAAGTGAGACAAAATTAACCCCTCTGAAGGGGAAGCACCAGCCCTGACAGGCAAACCTGCCAGAGTGGTAACAGGCAACGCGACAGAAATCCAGGAATTATGTTGGCTGGCACCCCAGGGATCAAGTGGCCTTTTTGTTGTGCCATCAACTCGAGTTTGCCAGCAACCACACCAGGTAGGATCCACCTCCAGTTCAGTTATAAACTCACCAGTGGGCCACAAAGATTAACTGGTCCCACGTATTTTTAGCATCCCAAGAGATGCTCTTCCTGTCACTCCTTTAAAGACTCTTCCTCTGTAGCTGCACACACAGAAGCTCTCCAGGGTGGGTTTTGGGGGGACACCACACTTCAGCAGCCAAATGCTGTGGGGGGAACTTACCAACAGCCAAGAAAAGGGCACAAAAAGCCCAGAAAATTAGTATGGATAGAAGGCAAAGTCAGGGTGCTGCTCCCGCTTAATTCCTAACAGATGCTTAAATCCAGTACAGTGCTGCTTCGACTTACAGGTGAGACTAACTCATAACAGCAATCCCACCTGGGACTTTCATCTGCTTTTATCCACTAGGAAAAAAACCTTGGATCACAGGCTGTGTCAAGATAGCACTTGAAGGTCTCTGCAGGTGGCATGAGGGAGAATTCTTTCCTCAGAATTACCTGGAGGCTTTGCAATTGCCACTGCATTTCTGAGATAAACTCGGGTAGCCACATCCCCGAGCTGAAACCCGGAGGTCTCATCTTCACTCTTCCCATTTTCGCCCCCGCTGCTTTCCTGCACCCCCCTCAGGTACGGATGGACAGACTCCACGCACTCTTCTTCACTCACAGCTATTATGGCATTTCCTCCTACCATCTGCAAGTAGTTCTGGGGCAATTAACTGTTCAACTCATTCTTCTTAAGGTCTATATATATCACTAATTAACTTGAGTAGCAACTTTGTATCTTAAACAGCTTTGTGTTCACTTTACAAACATTTCATAGACCCTCTATTCAGCAGCCCCATTACACTGAGCAGGACTCACATTTTAGGAAATTAAGAAAACCACATGGCTTTGTTATCATCGTTTTTGCCACTGCCACGCTGCAGGGCAATGATGATTGCTCCTTCCAGCTTCCAGTTCGGAATATGCTTTTGCTTATCTCAACCATCTGCTGACAGCAAACACGATTGTGATCATCCAAATGTACACACTGGTGCATTTTAATTTTTTTTTTTTAAACCACCACTTTATGGCAAAACCAAGGGACTGACAGGCAGTAAAAAAGCAGAGAAAACACATCAGCAGTGATGCTGTTCTGAGGCACAGTAAAGCAAGACACATCTGTCACGAGATAAGGGATCACGGGTGTAAATCTTTCCTGCATGCACACACATGTACATATATATTTGACAGTGAGCATGATGTCAGTGTGGTACCCAGGCTGTCTGGAAGTCCTGAGAACTGGCAGCTCTCCTTGTGATCAAAACCACCACTCAGCTGAGCTCAGTTAACACTAGAGCCACTCCTTGGGGATTTTTTTAGGTTTATAATAGTGACATGAACAGATGAATCACACTTTCTGTCCTCTCGACTCATCAAGTTTCTGCTTTTACAAATTATCTACCACATTCCCGCTGCCCCCAGACTTGTGTACTACCCCCAGTCATCTGAAGCCTCCAAACCAAGACTCACTAAATCAGTTTAGACACCTATTTTCTCCCTAAGAAGATGACGAGGTTCAGACAGCACATGACTGGGCCTGGGGTTCAAAACTGAGCAGGGCCAGCCATGGGTGAAATCAAAGGCACAGCCTCATCACAGGGACATGGCAGCTCCCAGGAGTTGTTCTGTAACAAACATTTACCAAGGGCTTTTTATGGGCAAAGGGCCACGCCCAAGGAAGAGACAAACACCAAAATAGATCTGCCATAACCAAATTCTCCGTATTTGAAGGTATGTGGAAAGGAGCTGTGAAAAGGTAGAAAGAAATCAGTGAAGAAAGATGCTTGAAGGAAGGGGAACACAACCTGAGCAAGTCTCAAGAACAGAAAGAGGATTTAGGGCAGGTCAGTGGAAGAGCACTCAGTCTGCACAAATTAAGCGGGCTTGGAGCTGTACTGGGGGAATCCACTGATGAAGGCTCCCAGCTATGGAAAAAGTGAGGCTGAAATGGAGGAAGAAGAGAAGAGTACAGCTGTGTTCGGAGGAGGAGAACCTCAGAAACACAAGAGGCACGAGGGAAAGCATCAGGAGCGAGCTCCTGGGTCAAAAAGAGGCTTTTGGACGATGTTTCATTTGTGCTTCCTTAGATTCCAAGCTCGAATTAGCAAAGGCAACATCTCGAGGCCGAGGTATCAGATCGGATTTTTCT
The DNA here is from genome assembly GCA_013397725.1 of Rhagologus leucostigma. NCBI lineage: Eukaryota > Metazoa > Chordata > Aves > Passeriformes > Rhagologus > Rhagologus leucostigma. Next base: position 224,551 of record VZTD01003226.1, on the reverse strand, counting down.
TTCCCAACGGGAATCTAAAGTTACAAACTGACTTCAAAAAGAAGCAAGACCTTGCTTATTTCCTTATCAGCGGTTTCTGAAGTAGCTTCTTATCTCTGTAGGAGGGAGCGGCGCTCTGAGCTCAGCAGCCCCTGCTCTCACTGATAGCCCACTTCAGATGCCTCGGCTGAAGGACCTGGCTGTCGAGTTCTGCTTTACACCTGCCCAAACACCCTGCTTTGAACCTTTTCTAAGCAGCTTTTGTGTCGAGAAACACTGCTCCAAACCTCACAGAGCCCGAGAGACCCGCCTGGCAGAGCGGGAGATACAGTAGAGCACCCCCGTGAAGAGAAGCCATTCAGCATTTATTTCTCTAAAGGCTTGGTTCTGTCCAAGAATCCGAGCCATGAACAGAAACCCTTCAAGCACCCACAGCTGATCGATCGGTATCTGCGATTGTTGAGGTTGTAAAACTCCAGTGAATGAGGCAGACCACTCAGGCCAGATAGAATCAGAAGTCACTCCTACGCTCAGCTAGGATGGATAATGTTACACGAGGCTTCTTGGGAACATTAAACCCCCATATAATGTTCATTTATTGCCATTTACTGCCCAGATCTGCAGTTCTTTGGGGGGCGTTACAGTCACTTGGCAAAGGAGAATCTCCATCCCCACTACACCCAGAGGAACATAAAATAAGAAGAGCAGCACATGGCAACACTCATCCTTGTCTAGAAGGAAAGATTTAAAATATGAGACGGTTTGATGGACTGTTTATTCTAGAACAATTCTGTTTTCATTAAAATCAGTTTTTATCACAGATCCCTCACAGAGGAAATCAAAACAATTTGAAAGAGCAAAAGCACAGAAAGCAACATGAATATTCAACAAGGGACTGACCAACACAACAGAACTTTAAGTTTTGGAACTTTGAAATGCCAACAACCTCAACTGCTTGTCCTTTTTATTACATTTAAATCTGGGAAATGGTGGGGGGGAAAAAAACCCCCACAATATCCGAAACCAAGAGCAACCTGCAGTCCCACCCCCGAGCATCAACACAAAGCAGGGCCACGTGTCACCACAGCTACTCCTGCATGTTTCTCTTCCACACAATTATTGGTTCTACTGTCACAGGATCAAAGGGAGAAGGCAAGATTCCTTCTTGGGTGGCTCCCAATCCCAAATGCTGCACATATGGCAAAGTACAGCAAATAAAAACCTGATCCCATCACCCCCTCACTTTGGAATCAAAAGGGTTTTTCCCAAATCTGCTTTTCGTGGTTTGCTCCAGTCTGAAGGGAAAACCAGGAAAATGCACATTCTGCAGGAAAAAAAAAGAGATGAAACCCTAATTTGATGGGGATTGAACCAGGAGAAGGAAGGTCACAAATGCAGGGGAACAACAGAAAGTAGTCCTGCTTTTGAAATGATCCACATCCCAGCTCTTTATCCTACAATGCCCAGATGTCATGGAAGCTAAGTGCAACACCGTCAGGCATTTCACATTTCTCCCGGACATTTATTATTTAGACATCATTTCTCTTTTACGGCTTCCCTGGAAGGTCACGACAAATTTTCTCTCATCACCTCCAAGGCCCAGGTTGGTAATGAAACACCTACCCAACAAAATAATTGCTGCATTATAGGCTGTAATGCTCCACTGGAATAGGGGGACATGAAATAGCTCTATCCTTCAGGGAGCAGGGCTTCCACTCACAACACCAAGAGCTTTCACATTTCTCTCATTTTTTTCCTTCCTGTTCTGTAATATCATGAATTTCTGGCCAGGGGTTATGCTGAAAGAGATCAAAACAACTTCTCCACTTTCTGTCCCTTTCACTGATCAGACCTGCACGCTGCAAATTAAGAAATCTAGCAAATTATAAGGAAAAAGACATGAAGGAAAAGTAGATGTATACAATACTAATATTTTGTGATTGTAAAACTCAGTACTAGTAAACAATACCTCCAACAAAAAAGGCCAATCAGAATTATCCATCTGAATTTCCTGCTCTCTTCCCAGTGTCAAAGCACAGCCTCTGCTCTTGCTTCCAGTGTTGTGACTCTAATTTCAATTTTCATTAAAAAGCCTGGAGTTTGGCCTTCAGATTTGCATTTGTTCCTTGTACGTCAACAATGAACTATATTAACATGAAAAAGCAGCTTCAGAAAATGCACTTGTGAGCCACGAGAGGCTGTTTATTATTGTTAACCCCAATTCTGTACCTGAACAAAAGCAGGTAAAGCACAAGGATTTGTACCACGGCCGTAAGATATTTCTGCATGCTTTATACACCAAACTAGGATTGCACTTTTTCATTTCCAGTAGTTGGCTCATATTTGATAGCACGATTTTGACTTTTTTTACCCATTTTTACCACAATATACCCGCTCAGGCCAGTTAAAATAAGTGCCTGGCGGAGGAAACCGAAGAGCTGGGAGGAGAGGATTTACTGGGAAAAGCTGTTCTGTGCAAACTCCTGTTTGTGGGACACCTCACCACAGGCACAGCTGCAGAACTGGACTGTCCTCGCAATAAACAGGGAAATGTTTTAACAGGGACAGATGCAAGGAGCTGCTACAAAGCAGAGTAACCTGATCAAGCTCTTTTTAGCAGCCACTGTAATAAAGAACCTTGATCTGCAGTGCACAAAGCAAAGTGAATTTCTGTAACAGTCCCCCCTAAAAAACGTGCAAACATGGGCTGAGTGTGGCTTCACTCCTCTCAGTGATAAGAACTTCCAAGGGCAGCTGCACCAGGCTGGGTCTGCTCACAGGTCTGGGATAGACCTTGCGGGGATATTGCTCTCTTAAAAGCAGAAAATTAATTTATTTACTCTACTTTTCCCCTGCTGAGGGGTGGGAGAGTGATACAAAGAGTTTTATAAAAGCCCTATGTCTGTTACTATATCCTTCTTATAGTATTTATTCCCACCAGAAACTCAGTCCAAGAAATCACAATTTCCACTTATTTAAGGTTTGATTCTGCAGCGCACGTCCCACCAGGTTACCTGCAGGGACTACTCACAGGAATAAAGGATAATATTCTGCTTTATGAACACCTTGACTTCAAACAGAGTTACTCCTGATGGGTATCAGAGTGAACAGAAAGGGGATCAGAAGGAGATGGGATCTTGCACAAAGCCTCTAAGAGAAAAGAAAGAAGCGTGTCCATCCACTCCTTCACGTAGCACCCATCAGGAAGATGAGATTAGCCCACAGGAGATGAGGGGATAAAGCATTTGTTTTCATGCTGGAAATTGCAGTTTCCTGCTGGTTAAGTCTGTCACCAACTCAGGAGCGAAGCGCTCACCCAGAACTCTGACCTGGGCTGCAGCTTCCTCCTGCTTCTGACTCAGAGAAAGGTGTTTCAAGACTAGTTCCACACCCTCTGATAAGGCTGCAGGGAAGTTTCATGCTTATCTCATCCTTCTCTAGGAAATGCCCATCACGTAACAGCTGCTGAGGGCTGCAGGTGATGCATCAGCAAGGGGTGAGTCAGTGGTACCAAGGACAGGATATTTGCCTGTCAAATTCCACCCATTCCGGTGTTTCAACATGCAGAGCTACCACCACGCAAGGCAGCTCACATCCAACAACACAGAAACCAGGGTCTCACCTGGAGCTGCCAAATGACGTTTTAAAAAGATCCAAATTATTCTGTAAACTTCAGCTAGGTGGAATCAGAATTTAATCACTGAGGTCACATTATGCTGGCTGCTGTCAAAAAGTGAAATCCTATTTTCTTTTTCCCTTAAGGAGCAGATTCGCACCCCCAGCCTTGCAGAGTTTTGTGTCTCAGGATCCAATCTAACAGAAAAATTTGCTTTTACGGTTTGGAAGGCCAGTTTTCCATTAAGTCAGCAAACGGATCCAGCTTGCCCACAGCCAGAGCTGCCAGAGCAAACACCAACAGAGGGAGCACACGGCTGGCCCAGGGAAAACGGGATCCCATTCCACTGGCAGCCCAAACTTGGGCTGAACTCGGTGCAACACAAACCTGCACCCTGAACTGGCTCTGGTTGACTCGCAGGATACTGAAGGATCTCTGGACAGCTACAGAAGCTGCTGTGCACGAGGCCGATTCCTCTTCTCTCCCATTTGAGAAAACTAAATGGACGTCAAGGATTTTGCTACAACAGTTTTCGTACGTAAGCGGTGACCGAGGTTGGCACAAAGCTCTGGATAAACAGAGGAACAGCAGATCCAGAAGGCAATTGTGAGACTTTCCTGATGAAGCCTTGTCCACATGCTATGGACTCAGTAAAAGCAAGATTTACACCTGATGCCTTGAGGTGGCCACCTAAAACACAGAGGCTAGACAAGAATAAGAATAAGAGAATAAAAGTAGGTATTTATTTGAAGGGCCTTCAAAGGTACATCCTGGGCAGTCAAAAGGTGACACCCAGGATGGACCCTGGGTCATGAGTTCTTCACACTTTTATAAGCTTGGTCCATTTGCATATCAAATCAGGGTTAATTCTCCAATTATAACTTCAGTTAATGATGTAATTACCCCAAGTTTGCCCCTCCTTTTCAAAGGCTTTTAGTTTACACATTTTGGGGCCTGGGACAACTGAGGTGTCCTTGAAGTGCAAACCTAGAGAGGGTTTGTTATGTCTAACCAGTACCAGAAAACAGCAGCTCACAGGCCACACGAAACTTCAGAGTTACACACCAGGCAGTGCAGGATTTGAAAAATATAAAAGTTAAAAACCTAAGGCATCATACCAAATTACTAATTATTATTAGTAGGGCTACGCAAGCTCTTAGCAGTTTTCAGCGCGACGCCAAGGCTCCAGGACAGTCAGGAGTTGCCACTCTATTACTGCAGATTTGGGGCTTTCTCCGATTCTCAAGCACAAGTGTTAAATGAGCAGACAAATATTCTTTAGAAGAGCAACAACAACAAAAAAGGCAATCAAACCATCCATCTTCTTATTCTTCACAGGTAAGGACAACAATATAAACACTGCAGGCTAAAACCAGCCAAAACCAAACCTAACCAAAACTAAAGGTTTTTGTTTTGCTCTGCATTAAAAAAAAAAAATCAGGCTCCTAACTTTTGAATAGCCAGGCTAGGATTTTGGAATATTGAAGGTGCTAAAAGAATCAAGCCTTGATCCTGCAAATGAGAACTCTTTAGCATTCCAGGACTATCATCAATACCAAAACAATATATATTGTATTTTCATATAGAACAGTCCTCCTGAGTTAGTTGAAAGGCTTCAGTAGTTTATATTAAGTTCCCTATATTAGTGCTCTTTTCTTCTGTCTCAATACCTTGAATATTAAAAAGGATGCCAATTAAAAGCATTAAAACTTTTACACCGTCATCTAGTAATGTCTTACTTTCATTATTAATTCTGGTGTTTGAATCTTATGCCAGTTCTGAGGTGAAAACGTGGAATTCAGGAACTCACACTGTAATTATCTTATTTCTGCCACGCAGGTCTTTACTTAACCCTGTCCAGGAAACTCACCCAGTCAAACAGAACCTGCCCAGCTTGAGTTAGGGAGTACTTTAAAATCAGGTTGACCTCCTCAAAACTGAGCAAAAAGGTAAATCTGCTCAAGATGAACTCCCCAAGCAACACCAAGAGCAGCAAACTCTGAACCAGGGCATTCTCCAAGGGAAGAAGGAATCCCAAATGGCAGCAGATGCTCATTGTTCAGATGTATAATTCTGCTGCAGAATATTGAAGTTCTTTTTCAAACTCCGTTTCTAAAGATGAAAAGAACTGTTAAGATTAGAAACAACCCAGTCAATCTGACAAAAGAGTCAGATTTGGGGTCTAATTCTAGAGGACAACATCCTTTAGCACACAGGCACGTTTTACACAGGCTTTTTAAATGGCTTTCACATTTATTTTGCCTCTCCATCACTGACAACGCAATACAAAACTGCCTGAACTTAAAATATGCATTTCATTTCCACTACAATGGATTTATCTTTCCAGCAGATGTTGTGTGGAATATCCAGTGACTGCAAGATGTCTTGATCTAAAGTGATGACTAAAACGTGCACCAATAACCCCCTTTCTTCAGTGAGATTGGTTTTTTGCAAATCTCGTTCCCATCATTTGTGGGACAGCCTTAAAACTCCAGGCACCAAGAGGAAGTGTCCACACCACTATAATTCTAAAGAAATACTGATTAAAGAGCCTTGTTTCTGATCTCTAGGCCAAGACTTCTCAGCAGATCAGGTTTCCTTATTTTGAGGAACGGCTTATTTGGAAATCTGGAGCAATATTCCTCCTGGAAAACAGTGAAGGCAGTTGTTTGAAAAGCAGAAGCTGACCTGGATTATCAATGTCGGGGCAAGAACTTCAGCTGCTTGATGTAGTTTTTAGTAAGGAGGCCAGGGAAAGCGCAGAGGGTTTGTGACAATAACTGCACAAGCGCTCCTCTAAACTGGTGTCTCCTCGGCTTCGAATACCTCTGCTTCAGAAGTGGAATGTCTGGAAGTGTCACGGAGGTATTTGTGGGAGCAAAGCCACAAAGTAACATGGTCTCTTATTAACAGAGTGTCTTACACCGACTTTTCCAAAGAGTGTTGGTCAATCCTATATCCAGGATTGTTATTTCACTCTCCGTAATTTTTCTTCCAAACCCTCCAACCCATTTTCTTAACCAAGTGATAGTTATTTGACTTCTGTAACTCTTAGTCCGACCTTTACCACGACATAACGTCCTGAAAATGTGGTGTCTGTTCTTCATACATACAGAAATTAAAAACAACTTAAACACTTCAGCGGTTTGCCTCCTCTTGCTAATTTTGGGATTTTCTGAGGGGTTTAATTGCTTTTGCTGGCAGTGATTTGATGCTTCTGTGATAACTTATCTTTGTCCAATGTTTGTTTAATAAGCTTTCTTCAACAGACTGCAAACGTCAAGAAATAAATTTTTAAAAAACTGTGAAACAAATCCCACTCTTGCTTTGCAAGTTCAAACCTACTTAAAGAAAAAAAATCAGACTGAAATCAGCTATAACCACAGAGACCAGAATTAAATTAACTTCCATCAAAAATTTAACATCTGGATTTCAATTAAGCTCAGAGTTAATTGTTAACTGTCTTAACTCCTGACCCATCAAAGAGTTAAAAAATTAAAAAGGGAAAAAAAAAAAGAAAGGAGAGATCAGGCTTTGATGCCAGTCTGGAAGTTGCTCAGCTATTAATCAGTGGTTATCAGTTTGCCTTAGATGACTAAAACTCATTAATATAAACGAGAAGCCTGAAAGGATCACATTAGTGTGTTATCAGTTTCATCATTTACAACCCTGGAACAGCTAAAAGAGTTAAGCTATCACACACTGCTCTGAAGGATAATTTGGCATCATTAATTTTGTTCTGCCATTTGCCAAACCTAATTGGGAATGATAGGGGCTTGGAAATCTGAATTCATAGCTTTCACCTACATCCTTTTATTTTTTTCCCCCAGAGTCCTGGCATTTAATGAATGAAAAAGCACCAAAACCATTCAAAGGTTTTAATAACTTGAATTTCGGTGAATAAATTTCACATTGCTTTTGATTTCAGAGATATTATCCATCATAAAAGCACAGTGCTGTGGCAATTATTTCCAAATTTGTTCTTTCTTAAAGGGGCTTTTACGCTTTTGGCACACAAGGAATGTGATGAAATGGAAGCACAGTTTCTTCCTTGCTAGTTAAAAATTAAAAAAGTAATTTTAGTGTATATGGCCAATAGTGAGCAAAATGCACTCCCCTCCTCAGCCTCACTCCCACTGCCCTCGAGTAAAAGCTTCATATTTAGATAGTTTATGAATAAAATAATAAAAAGCAATGCATAAACATTAAATATGAGTAACCAGATCCAACCTCTCTCTGATTTCAGACCTGCGAACACTCGGGTCGGGGAGAACAATTCTTAAGTAAATTCATGTGTGGAAAATGCCTGTTCCTGGTCACTTTAATTCACCTGAAGGTGTAAGGAGAGCTGAAAGAAGGAAGGTGTTCCAATGCCAGAGGTGGATAAGTGTGCTGGATCAGGATTATGGTTATTTATTTACACTCCAGATTTACATTCAACCTGAGCTGAATTAGCTCCACCGTAGCTGCATCCCTTGGATCCCAGAGGCTCTGCTAATTTCAAGGAATCATTCCCAATGAGACAAGAACAAATCATACCTGTGCTTTCTAAAGAGATGTCACTCACTGCACAGAAGGAAAGCGTTCATCTTTCACATTTTGGCACTTCCCAGATAATCCCTTTAGCCTTTGGGCTGATGCACTTTATAGAAATTCAAAATAACCATCCACCAGACTTATTTCATAGCGCAGCCTTTTATGAAGCTCTTCAAAGAGCATTCTTATTCCAAAGAGATAAGGGAGTTCTTTTGTCACATTGACAGAGAGACTTTATTATCCTTTAATGGAAACTTCATCATCTGTGGCAGTTTTGAACCTTAAGGAGGGTTGTGCTATTAAGACACAACAGACGTGCTACTTTTAGTCATTAAAAGTTATCATTCAAACAGTGGTTTCCACTTTTGTTGATATATTGTGATGTTATACAAGGCACTTGCTCTTTTCTTGTATCACAAGAACGCTCAAATTGCAGTCCTCATCCCATAACTCCTGAGGTTTTTTTCTTTTTTTTTATAAATTGTTTTGAAAACAATTTTTAAGGGCAAAGGATAAACAAGGGCTTCTCACAATTCTGGGCCCTAAAACTCTGTACCATTAGCTCGCTTCACAAACTGAGAAATAACCTTCTGCAAGCCAATAAAGGATAAAGTCCATGAAAATATTTTCCAGACTATCTAAACTAAACCTCTTCTGGTACAACTTGAGGCCCTTTCCCCTTGCCCTGTCCCTTGTTCCCTGGGAGCAGAGCCCAACCTGGCTGCACCCTCCCGTCAGGGAGCTATGGAGAGCCAGAAGGTCTCCCCTGAGCCTCCGTTTCTCCAGGCTGAGCCCCCCCTCCAGCCACTCCAGACCCTTTTCCCAGCTCCGTTCCCTTCTCCGGACTCACTCCAGCCCCGCGATGTCCTGCCCGAATGGAGGGGCCCAGAACTGAGCACAGTATGATCCCTTTGACACTGGCCTGGATGACTCCTCAGGTAAAGAAAGTTCTCACTCAGTACTCGCACAGCCCATTCACAGCTTACACAGAACGCAAGATGTTAAGGGGGAACAAATTCTTTCCCAGGAATTCACCAACACCGAAGCTTCGTCAACCACAGCTCCTTGGATTTACATAATCCCAGAGTTTGAAAAACGTGAAAAAGCATCCACTGCCAGGGTGGTGTTTGTGGCAGCATCTCAGGGGAATAATTTTGCAACCTGCTGGTGCTGTGCAAACACACGAGTCTCGGGGGAACCTTTTCAATAACCCGTGGTGCATTTTCAACTCTGGCCAAGTAATGCAGCTCACACCAAGCCACCCAGAGGGGTGAACAAACGCCTCTTATTGTTCTGTTGGCTGTAAATCCATGTTCAGTAAACAGCAGGTACAGGATTGTTCCTCGTAGCACTAGGAACTACACCAGTAGGAAAGAATAAAACCATTTACACTCCCACGGTAGCAGTAAATTCATTTTGCTTGTTTGTTTTAGAAGCAAGGACAAATTTCACGTAACTGAGATTCCGGAGGACTCACAAAGTATTTTATTTTCATTAATATAACTGGCCGAAGGGGAGTTGTTCCCAGACCTTCAGAGAACTTGCTGTTTGACAAGGAAAAGTTCAGCTTCATCTCCCACTGAGCTCCTGGGACGCCTCTGCTCAAAACCTGCATCTTTGCATGCAGCACATACTAGGGATGCCTTTCCAAGGATGAAAACAAACCTCACCAAACCTGCTTGGAACCCAGTCATGCCTTACAACCACACATGCACTTCAAGCCACAGTGCTACCACCAGGGGTTAATAAAGAGGCTGAGAGAGAAGTGCTAATTACCAGGGTCAGAATGGTATCCACACCCATGATTATTTCATACAGCATAGTAATTCCTTATTCCTATCACTTCCAACACTGGGCACTGACTAGTTTCTTCAAGAATGAAAGAAAAAAAATCAAGCTGGTCTAGTGGAAAGTGTCCCTGCCCATGACAGGGGGTTGGCAACAAGATGGTCTTTCAGGCCCCTTCCAACCCAAACCATTCATATGAATCTATGATGATTTTTTTTTTTAAATCTTTTTCTTCCCCCCACCCCGCACTTGCACGGTAGGTTTAACAGAATCCAGACTTCTTGGTCCACACTGCTTACAATTACTTCAGAGGGTCCAAGTCTTGCAGACATGGAACAGGCAATGTGAAACGTAGGATTAAACCCTGGCCATGCCATAGAAGCAAACAGGTTTTGACATACAGGGGGCAAGTAGGGAGCATGTAAGGAGAAAAATGCATAAAAATGGAAAACTGCAAAGCCAGAGCCTCCAAGAGAAGCAGACTCTGTTCCCAACACAGCCAAGTAAGTGGAGTAGCTTAGTACAGGCAAAGCCACTTAGGTTTGGGCTAAGACTTAAATTCAATCCAGAGATTAGATTCAGAACCCAAACTTCACTATTGCATTCCTGAGGGGTGTCAGCGACTCCCACAGCTCCAGCAGCTCTGCCAAATCTATCAGCTCAGCGAGGATTCAAGTCAAGAGATGGCACTTTGGAATTGCTCACGTGGTGTCTCCAATTCTACTCTGATACCATAAATATAAGTCTGTTTGGAGTATAAATCCATTCTGGAAATGTACCTGATGATAAAAGATGACAGCATCTATTTTAAATGCAATTATTATTTGAAAGGTGCTCGTTATTGCTAAATGATTCCTCTTTGATAGAGCTCAGTACCTGCAACACACACTGGTATTCCACTGGAATTCCACACTCCCAGGAGTGAGCAGCTCCCTAAACTGCTAATTAACGTTATAACACAGGGCTCCACTCAGATACACTGTAATTAAACTTAGGGTAGAGAAAGAATAAGCTGTGCCATCTGTATCTGTGCAGAGAGAAGTGCTTGATTTGGACAGGGATGGGGATTTTTTGTCTCTCTTTAGCCAAAGGGGAACCCCCTCACAGGGGACTGCTTGCTGAGAACTTGAACTCAATGTGTTTGTGCTGATGGTGTGTCAGTCCCTGGTGTGCTTTGTGGGAAGTCTGTCAAGCTTTGTTTGCAAATTTTCTACATATTTTTTAAAAGCATTCGTGCCACTGTTCCACCCCCCGTCCCCACCCCACCAAGCAGTTCTGAATAATTGATGCGCTTTTACAAATTTTGTAATTAAAAGACCTCCTGGAGTTACTATAGTAACGGGGGCCTTTAGAAATCAATTCAATAAAACAAAAATATGGGGTTGATTGGTTGGCTTTGATCTTCTCTCTTTGTTCACTGGCATTAAGAATATTCTGAAAGATCTTTTTTTTCCCCCCCCTCAACTGCAGAGTGGTTATATTCCAGGGCTTACAGTGTGTAAGCTTTAGTATTCATCATCAAACCACAGCATGAATGGGGACAACCTTGTGGGTGCTGTTTTCCTTCTGGGACCAACCCCAACAAATGCAGAGCAACTCCATTTATTCAGTTTTAAGACAGCCTCACCAAATTTTTACCACTGCTTATTTCGCATGGAAATCCACACCTGGAAAAACTCTCGACCACGACGTGCATTTTAGCGAATATTCCTCCAAAAATACAAACCCAGTTCAAGTTACAAGAACAAAACTCCAGAGCTCATGAATTTCAAAGCAAGATCCAAGTGGATGGTGCAGTTAACTTGCTTTTAGTCCAAGTGTTCCATTCCGTTTTACTTCCACCAGCACCTGACCCTTCAGGTTTCTGTTTCAGGAGTGTTTCCACTTTGAAAAATTACTTTAAAGCAATGATGAGCTCTTCTTTAACAGCTCTGCTCCTTCTCACAGTGAGTACAGAGCCAAACCATTGTTCTTAGGGCACAGATCAGGCCTTTTGCACTTTGCTGTTCTTTTGCTTCAACTTCTATCCAACGGAAAAAAAAAAATCCCACCAGAAATTTTCACTAGGGGAGAACATCCAGCTGGGAGACACCAATAAAAAGGCCACAACAGGCTGGATTCGGGAGTGTGAGGAGGATGAGATCCTAGGTACCAAGTGCTCTCCTGCTGCACCTAAACACAGGTGCTGCATGCTTTGGGATCCCAACCCATCAACAGCACAAACACAGCGCGATGCAGGTGCCACCCACGTTGGAAGGGCAGGATTTGCACTCCAGAGCCTTTCCTGGGAAAGGACGAGCTCAGCTCTCAGAGCCAAGTCTGGCCTCTGTTGCAAGCAGCCACCTCCAACACGGTTTCAATTTGCAGTGATGAAAATGAAACTTTCCCCCCATCAGGGACAATTAGCTTTCATTAAGATATTTATATTATTTACTAGGATCTGCTTGGAAAATACTTTCATGAACATCTCCCTTCCTTGCAGAAGACGAAACTACAAATCTGAATGCCAAAATCCTATCCACGGATATGGAATGCTCTCTGCCTGTCTCTGGTGTCACCACTATTCCGTGCTGGCGTGGCCCCACTCGGTCCTCACCCATCAGTCGTGCCCAAGCTCCAAACCAACACCATTCCAGGGACTCCCCGCAGTCCCATTTTCCCAACTCTGCCGCTCCAACTCTACTGGAAACTCCCGTTTTCCTTGGAAGAGCACTTGGGTGCCCAGGGGGTGGAGAGATCCATGCTCAAGTCCTGTCCTGCCTTGCGGTAGGAACCCCAGAAGGTGTTAGACCAGCTCTGCAAGGCACACCAGAACAAATCCACCCCACAGCTTACGCAGAACCAGCGAGACCAACACTTGAAAATTATTTTTCTCTAGAGGAAGAGACATTTTAGAACAAATTTAGCAACACGGAAATTCAGCCGCTCATAAATCAATAACATTTCCAGAGGTTTAACATGACTTATGTAAAAGCTGTTCTTTAAAATGTCTAATTTAGGACTGTTGTTACAAGTTTACTCAACCAGATAAATTTATGGTCACACACATTTATGGAATGAGCCTAAATTTCCACGCAGAACTTGATTTTTACCTTAAATAACCGAGTTTACTGAGTAACTAATTTTTACTGGTCTGAAGGGCCATTGTTTGAAACAGGTTTCTTTGCAGATAAGAGATACAAGCCCACACGCGCATTTCAAATACACGACTGGAGCTCAGATGAACACCAGATCTATTTGGTAAAGTCAGGGCCCGATCTGAAAGCAATAAATCACAACTTTTTGTTTTATATTTAAGTTACTCTAGTAAACTTCCTCAGGCCTTTGGAATTTTCTATTTGTAATTAAAATAAGAAATAATATTCTTAGCTGATTAATGACAGAAGCTGCTTTTACCTGTGCTAAAACCAGTTCTTATCTAATGTAACACTGAATTGTGTTGCAGTTCTAAAAGGAGCCATAAAAACAAAGAGGGATTGATTATTTTTTCGGTAAAGTTTTATAAAATAGACAGTAATGAACTCTCTATACAGCTGCCATAAAGAAAAATGCAGCAGCAGATGCATCCCCCCTCACCTTCAGCATCTACCAGAGGGCTGTAAAAGAAATAAAAACTCTGCCCTCCTGGGAAGGACCAAATGGAAATAGACAGGGATTTCACTTTCAACATGGAAAGGAGTTTAGTAACCAAATGACGTGTGATGCTCTGAGAGTTGGCTCAGCCCAAGAAGGCAGCTCCCATTCTCAACTCGGCTGCAGGAGCATCGTCCTCCAGCAAAATTCCCTGCAAAACCTCTAACCAGAATAATTCCTTGAAATGAACAGTCAACGCTCCACGGCCTAAGTGTGGCACAGAGTCTCCAACAGACCACCCTCTAATAAATCTTCAATACCCAAAGGAATTTCAGGAAGACGGAATCCCAAATTCTAGTCTGGGGATGGAGTGGGATGCTGAAGACACTTGGCTGTGTCGTGTCCCCCCCACCTCCACTGTTTGTGGGCTCTAAATTCATGCGGTCCTGGGCTTGCTCTGGAAACTCCAGAACTCTGCTGCAGCCTCACAGCACATCCAGGACACCTCTGCTTCAAAGCCTTGATGAACTGGCAGAAGTCCTGAACTAACAGCACACCTGGCCATCAGACAGCACCACAACGTCACCTCAGATTCACGGATTGTTTCCAGTTTTGCCACCTTTTTGTGTCGTTTTAAACTGACCACTTCCGGATACGTTCTGAATTTTCCTTTTTGTTTTAAACTTGCAGTATCTTCTGCCTTAATAAGCGCTACAAAGCTTATTTAGTATTTGCAAAATGCTAACAAGCACTTTATAAAAATCCCAAGTTATTTATTATAATAATAAGTTTTATAGGCTTATTTATGTCAGGCTGGAGCCCTTGCAGTGTTTTGTAAGCAGGGCGTGAGGTAGAAGCAGCACACAAATCCTTGTGGGTCATCTTCTCCACCTCTACGCTGCCTGCAACACTTGGGGAGCTGCACAAACACCCAGAGAACCCACACAGCTTTTCCATACAGCTGAAAGGCAAAAAGAGAGGCTTTCCTCATGTGCCTGGCATGCCCTAATTCTGCTCAGCTAGAGAACACTTCAAAAAAGAACGATGACAGCCTCTGACGTACCCAGCAGAGTCATCACCAACGCGATGCAAACTGGGACCCAAAAATAGATGACTGAGCTTCAGAGAGAGAAAGAGAAAGAGACCTTCCCATCATCTGCAACAAGGAAACCACCTCAGCTTATCAGAAAGCAGAAGCTGCTGGCCTGAGCCAGCATCTGTCACCAGGCGGGTACGTGGAAGTTGCTGCTGGGGAGCTGCAGCAACATGTTCTGTAATGAGCTTTCCCAGTGCCCTGCTGTCCTCCAGCATGGAAATGTTACCCAAAGGTGGCTGACTGGACAGAGGGCATTCCTTAGAATATTCCATCACGATCCACTGAATTTCAGTCTGACAGAACGCCACAGCTGAGCTGAATGGAAATCCCCAGAGTTAACTGGCTACTCATATTTTCGCTGCTCTTCTTCGTGGCTGTCCCAGCCTGCCAGGCTGCAGAGAAAGCATCAGATGAGCAAGCAGTTCAGAGAAGTTGTGGAATTTGTTGCAAACATCGGTGATTTTTACTGCAGTAAGGTCTTGCAGTTACTTTCACTGAAGGCTCGATGCTCATGGTACAAAGTCACTGCTAAAGATTCCCATCATCAGCTGGTGCTGTGCCAAGTGCAGCTTGTCCTCTGGAATCCTAAGCTCTGAACTTTCACACAAAGGGAGCACAAAACCTCAAAACTTAAACCAGCCAGGACATCTAGAACTCAATCCCAGCTTTAATACTGACTTGAAAGGTGGTCTTGGACAGTTAATTGAATTTTCAGTGCCACATCAATATAACGGGTACAGGGCTGTACTAATTAGCAGCGATATTCAACTAGAATAAAGTCACGCCTCGCTGAAAAAGAAAAAAGATACTCAGAATACAAGAAAAATCTATCCCATACGTGTCTTTATTTTCATAAAGGGATCTGCTTTCCTTTTCCTTTTTTTCCCCAAAGGGATTAGTTTTCCTTTTCCCACAGAACAACCCCAGCAGTGAACGCAGATCCCACTGTTCAAACCTTGCCGCGTTTATTCGCCCACAATCTTCCATCCACGGCTACATTCCCTACAAATAGCGTGGACAAACCTGGAGAGGTTCGCCAATCTTTTAAATGCATCCAGGTATTAACAACAGGCCAGTCAGACACAACATAAAAGCACGAACAATATTTGATCCCTCAGGAAAGCAGGGGGCACCCCAGTCCCCCCCTACATGCTCTTCATAGGATGCTACTACAGAACTAAGGACAGTGTACTGCTGTTACAGTAAATCCATTCAGTGCTGGGTTCCCTCCTGTTTGCTCATAATAATTCTCACATTCTTGGTCATCCTTCCCTTTTTTTTTGTTTCTTGGGTGAGGAGAATGAAGGAAGAATTCTGAGCAATTTGTTTTGCAATCTCCACCTCCTGCTTGGCTTCCAAACCACAGTACTCAACGCACAGCTCTTCCACAACCATATTTTTAAGAGAACTTACGCATCCATGTCTCCTTCCCAACAGAAAATTAGGTTTGCTTTAAGCGTATGAGGTTTTTTGTGGGCAGTAAGTGTAAGTTTAAAGTTAAGGTGCTGTTAATAGACTGTTACTGGTACCAGTGAAACAGGTTTCTCACAATGCACTGCGACAGGCTTTCCCGTCGAAACTGTTTAAAGCACTTTACCCAGGTTTCTTGGGTTTGTTATTTATGATAAAAATGCAAAGATGAACCCCCTCAAAGTCAGAGCTAAACTACGTACCCAATTTCATGAGCTGTTGTGATTAAGAGCAGCTGAGCTGCAAAGAAAAAAATTACAACAGAATGAAAAGAGACAAGTGCCAAACCAGATCAAAGAAGGGAGCGCAGAAGCCTGGAAAAACTTATTTAGCTCAGAATCTGAACAGCTTTTCAGACAAATAACAAGAGATCCCACTGCCTTCGAACACGACAGACCTTCATCCTAACACTGCCTTTCTGCTGTGAGGGTATTTCACAATTATCAGTATTCCCAAGAATGGGAGCAGGGGGATATTCACGACCTTTGAAACCAGCTGGGTGTATATCCACATTTAGGGAGCAATGCTCCTGGACCAGCTGCCCCAGCTCTGACCCCAAATCTCTCCAGCTACTGACTTGTATTTGCAACCCAAGTGCTTTAACCTCTTATTAATTTATTCTCAGATTAATTTATTCTGCAATAAAAGCTGTAAAAGAGAACTCTTCTTTTTCCCCTCTTGCAATCCCAAACTCCAGTTCCACTGTCTCAGTGTCATCCCTTCAATGGTCACGTTTTGGGGAAGGCTTTTTGATATTTGTGGTTGCAGGAAAGACACCAGATACAACTACAGCGGGATCAGAAACGTGTGGGTACACGGTGTGCTGGATAAAACTTCACAAATTCCCTCCTAATACTTGGGAAGGGAAATGAACCAGCAGCAAGGCTCGGTTCTGCAACGAGAAAAGTTTAATTAACAGCTTTCAGCACAATGCAGAGGAGGTTTCTCCATGACCCTAAGACTGGGAGAAGCTCGCTCCTGTCTGGATTTACAAGCAGAGTACTGGTACAAACCAGCAGCCCAAACATCCCACCAGCCAAATCCCAGGACACAGATGATGAGGCACACCGGGAGCCTGCATGGGGTTGTATTGCTTCATAAAAAGGGTTTTACCCTAGCACACGCTTCAGATGACTTGAGAGCTCAGTAGTGGCTTCCTGAATAACGTGGCTGGCTCAAACCCGCACCAATAAAACTTTTACACCGGACCAAACCGCCACCTAGTATTTTAACATCACACATCATGCAGGGAAGCTGTTTTAGAGAGCTTTAAATGCTCTGTGTTTGCTCTACTTCCTCACGTCTCCAGCGATTCCGTAGCTGCCAGGAGCAAATGGCACCCAGCTGCACACTTAGAGGCACAAACACAACATTTCTCAGGTCCCTTGAAGGGAGCTGGTTATTAAACGAAAACATGAGAAGCACTGACAGGCTCTGTCTGGTCAGAAAAAGCCCATTTCTCGACCCGTGTTTAATACAGGGCTTGCCTGTGACAGATGTGCAGCCCGAACCTGATTTCAGGGATGCTCTCCTGAATTAGCAGAGCTGCATCCATCGGGACACACAGGCAAACCTGGCTCCGAGCCACCTCCAGCTTCTGAATCCTGGTGTGTGCGAGGAATCAAAGGGCTGGTCACATCCCCCCGAGTGGAATGAATTAGTTCCTGACAAAAGATAACATTTTCCTGGAGAACGCTCTGCTCCCTGAATAAGAAAGTGCTGAAAGGGGCTGCATTTCTGTAACGCGAGTGTGTGTTTAAGGGTCCCCTCTGGATAATCTGCATGTAAATGAGGCAACATTAGTTGCAAGTATCTCTGGAAACTTAAACTGGCTGCACGTTCTGAAAGTTAAGTAAAACCAGAACCATGGGAGAGAACCCCTAATTACCACATAGCGAGGGGACTGATTAAAACCATCAGGGCAGGGATCCTGTGTTTCATTAAGTAAATATACCAAGTTGAGCTTTATTGTTATTTTAGCTGATGAAGGAAAAATAAAGTCTACCTCTGCATGCATGAAATTACCTAAATTCAAAGTCACACTGGCAACAAGAGTAGTGCAGGATTTTTTTTTCCTCCCTAATGTTGGTATTTAAGTAGCTCACTACAGTTAACTTGGATTAATACGAAATGCTGAAGCACAGTTAACCTCTGGCATTTTTAGCATCTACACAGAGCCATTTCTTTGGATTTCACGTGGCAGGGTGTAACCAATAAATGCAACATTAAAATACCATTTTAATTATTTTTTTCAACTAAAAGCAGAGAGGAATTACAGAGCATTTCGGTGCAATGGACAGCACCACCACCTCACTCGTTCTCTAGCACATGGGGGGCTTTTTTGCTGCTTTCTGGCTACTGCATTAAGTATTCAAAACTGATCGCCAAGAGCTTGAGCAAACAGCCTCGGTGAGGTCATTTCTGGGTAGCAATTTCACAGGGGGTTTACTTCAATTAGAGCACGACAGACAGGAATCTGTGCATAGGGAGCGAGTTCCCTCTTGCTACCACCAAACCCAATTTAGTTCCGCTGCTCCAGACAGGAGAACACCATTCTCCGGGATATACCAATATTTGCAGTCTACACCTCATCAGTCAGCATTATCTCTGCTGACATTTCCAGAGTTTTTTAAATTATGTCAAAAAGAAGTCTCTACTCTTTTTCCACCTTTTCCCATCCCTCTGAGGGAACCCTGCATCCAGGAATGGCACTGCTGGCTAATGGGATCCAGCCTCTTCAAGGAAAGGTTCAGCACAAGCTCAGCATTTCCAGGGGAGAGAAAATTACAACTCTTTATCAGTTATTTTTACTAATTATTTCAAAAGCTCGAGATTTAAGAGCTTCGCTCAAGAGCTGAACAAGTTAAGACAGAATAACTTTCAGTGTCACGGTCTCCATCCCCCTTCTCCCTCTCCCGAA
This sequence comes from Rhagologus leucostigma, assembly GCA_013397725.1. Lineage (NCBI taxonomy): Eukaryota > Metazoa > Chordata > Aves > Passeriformes > Rhagologus > Rhagologus leucostigma. The sequence continues at coordinate 205,573 of VZTD01003226.1, read as the reverse complement.
GTTTATAACCCGAGAAGCAAAATAAATGGAAGTTGGAAGAAAAGCAGCGTGGCTACACTGAAACTCGCAGAGTCACCAGCACTGCTATTTTAATCAGTATAAAATCCTCTTCAACTGCTTGCTTTTCTATTATTGGTCTGTAATTTTTGGTGGTGACGTTATGTTTTTTAAGGATTATGTAAGACTAAAACATAATCCCGTACCTGTTTTCCTGGGCAGGCAGTGTTTAGGGCCACATTTTGCCAAAGAAATGTTGAATGAGCCTTTGGTTTGTGAAAGCTCCACAATGGAGCGGGTAGAGAAACCAAAATATTTGCTTCTCACTTCTCCCACTTGCACAGAGTGACTCAATTCTCCAGGTACATGGAGGCAGCCTTCATGTAAGTGACTCTGAATTTACAAAGGGCAGCCAGTGATAAAGAATTACAAAAGAGAGTCTGCTGCAACCGTCTTTCGCATCTCCTAAGCCTAAAATCATCACGCAGGTTGTGTGCCTTCAACTCTGGCCGGGGGGACAGGACAGGAAAGAAAAAGGAAAACAAGCACTGAAACCTGAGACCAGAACCTCAGGCAGAAGCAGACTCACAGCCAGACTTCAAACCCTTGGTTTTGAAGGTGTCTGGACAGGGAAAATATTGATATTCTCACACATTGCAGTAGCTCTAACTCAGATGAGTCTGCAAAAAACCCCATGATATTCAACTGCCACACAGAAGACTTCAAGGATTTTTGCTGGTTTGATTTTTGCTGGGTTTTTCGGGGAGTTTTTTGGTGGTTTTTGGGTGCGGGCGGTGGCTTTTTCATTTTTGTTTTGCTTTGGTTTTTTTTTAAACTTCGAGAATATTTTGACTGAACCAGCGGGTACAAAGGAACTCAAGAACCCCTGCTTATGGCAGCAAGCAGCTCAGTCACGAAATGAAGTCCTTTCTCTCTGGAAACTCCAAAGGGCGCTCTCAGTTTCGAGCTCCGGCAGAACAAAAACTCTACATTTGAAACTTCTCTTCTACCCATACTTTTTTTTTTTCCACTGCTCACAAACTCACGGCCTCAACCACGTAACTCAGCAGCACTTTCCGACCTGAAGGGCCTCTCTGCACTCAAGGTGAGGCAGAGATGAGAGCAGACCACGCAATAATGATAAAGATCAGAGAACAGGAGCTGATCCTGAGGTCCACGTTGCTCAAGCCCTCCTCGAGCAGCCTCAGCAGGTTCGTGGGGAACACTCTTTTAGGCTCCCCGCTTCAAGAGGAACGTGGCTAAACCGCAGAGAGACCAGCAGATGGTCTCCCCCTGGAAATGGTGAGGGTGGGGGAGCTGGGCTTGTAGAGCCTGGCTTTGAGGACACTAAAGGCCGATTTAGAAAGCACCTACAACTCTCTGAAGGGTAGCTACAAAATTTATGGAGTCAGATCCCTCTCAGGAGCAGCACGTGATGGGCGCTGGCACAAACAGCGGCTCAGGAGCCTCATGCTGGACATAAGGAGAAGCTTCCTCACCAAAACAGCGAGCAGGTTGCTCAGAGAGGCTGTGGGATCTACCACAGGGGTGTTCTCAAGATTTAGAGATGCAAAGCCATCGCTCAGCTGATCTAGTTCTGGCAGGAGTCCAACCAGAAGTGGAACTGGATGAAACAACCTCCAAGAGCAAATCCTAACCAGCATTTCAGTGATTCTAAGGTGCAGCTGAGATTTCCAGCTCCCTAAGTATTTAATTTATATTCCTCCACCCACCCTTTCCTGGGTCTAATTCATCAGCTCACAGCACTTTCACAATGAATGAATCAAAAATATTTGAAAAATCGCCCCCCAAGCCCAAATAAACCCCAAAACACATGGTCCCCATGCAACTTCCCTGATGCTGAATGTAACAGAGCATATCCATGACATTATGGGGGGAAAAAAGCCAACAAGATATTTCTATCCGAAAACACTTCACTCCTTTATTAAATGCTGCTTTTGTCTTTGCTTGCCATAAGCTGAGGAACAGAGAGGGGCAAAGGAAACATGTAATTCCCCACCCATAAAAATAAACCTAATACTCACTCAACATTTCGAGCAGACCCAAACACTTCGGCAATACTTAAAGCCTTCAACACCGCTGCCTGAATGCTGGATTACCAAAGAGTGGCTGATGACTTGGCATTAGGAAGTTGAGGCCGAAGAATAATGTGTCCCAAAGCAGCCAATTGGGGGAAAAAAAAAAATAATAATCAGTGAACAGCTGTGTGATTGCTGCACAACAGTTGTGGGGAAAAGCAGTGCAGCAAGGTCAGGTTCTGATCCGTGACATCACTGGGAATCAAGACAGGCTCTATTGCAGAAGGAAGCCATTAAGGATGTGGAATAAGCTCCGAGTCCAGTCCACAATCTGCAGGACGGGCAGCAGAACACGCTCATTAGCATAGGCACATGAATGCCATTATTCAAACAAAATTAATACGACGTTGCTCTCAGCCCCAGCTACTCACTGTGCCAAGCCATGCGTATTTTAAGAGGAGGCACAACTCAGACCCCAAGAGATCTCATTCTGGTTCACCTCATGCTTTCCTAACCCTTATATCCAATTAAGGCTGCCAGTTTTATGAACTCCTATATATTAATGACCACACAAACCTGGCTGTACCCTCCCCATAAAATGAAAACGCTGCTTGAGTACCCCCTCAAAGGCTGAATGGAACCTTGGTCCTGTGGTTATGATCCCATTTGGGCTTGCAGGAGTAGACAATTGTATCATTAGACAACTACAGAGCACGATTCTAGCCAAATCTACTGATCCCTTCCTCTGGCTCAAAACTAGGCTTTAATGGTTGATCCATTTACTCCCAGCCCTCAAAAAACCCCAACTCTGTAACAAAGTTAATGTGATTATAATGTAGTAAGCTCTTCTCATACCATTAGGACTACACGGGGGATATATAAGAAAGACATCCCCAAGGAACTCAGGGGTTTAACTACAGAATAAGTCCTGCTGTAAAATAAGCACTGGGATTTTTGAGGGGAGAGGAGATGCAGGAGCTGGTTAATGTATCTTTTTCCCCTCCTCTCCTGAAAGACTTCTAGGAAAATGAAAGCTTTTGTGCTGGCAAACCTGAACAAAGGGAAGAAGCCACTATCCCAGGACAAAAATTTACACAAGATGAGAGTTCAGAGCAATTCTTTGTGCAGGTATTTATACAGCCACCTCCCACTCCTAAAAAAATGACTAGAAGGAGAGCCAATACTTCAACAGGAATCTGTTCTGGTTTCACTCCCCATTATAACTCTATTTGATGCTCTAAACCTGTAGATCTGAGTATACAACATACGTCTTAGGACCCCTGGCATTTCAAAATGTACAAGAGATGCAGTAAGTTTTTTTTTTTTAATAATAAATGAAGGTCAAGCTAAGTGATTAATGAGTTCTTTAATGTGTTATGCTGATTTTGGTCCAAAATAAGCAGCTGCTTTATATGACCTGCCTCATTTCAACAGCAAATCACAAAAAAAGTAGAAGAAATCACTCCCACACGAGTCTACTAAAGCTCGTGCTGTTCATCACAGAACAAGCCCAGAAAATAACCTGCTGTCCCTGAACAACAGAGAAGTGTCCTCAGATGAACCAGTCCCGCACAACAAATACTACACATTTTTCCAGCTACTCCCTGAGCAAACTCCTCAGTAACAGCTGAGAACAAAAAGCAAGGTTAGGAGAGCAGTCGATTATTAATGCAGATCCATATTCAGACCCAGAAGTCAAATTAGAATGTGTCTATCAAGCCCTAATTAAGACGAATCAAATACAACCTCTCTGTCGTCTTCTAGAAATCACTCCGGGTGACAAAGTCAGCTGAAGCCAGCCCATGCAAGCTCCATGAATATTTTAAAGCAAGAAATATTGTCTCTCCCCCCCACAACTGGCTCAAGGGACCTGACAACAAAAGATCTCGTACCTCTAAGCAAAATACCGATTGAAAATACAAGTGACAGTAGCTTCTCACCATTGTGGAGCATCAGAAAGAGCTGTAGCCCACAACAGATTGTTCCAATCAGCCTTACTCAACCACTCGAGCACTCCTTTGTTATGCACTCTCATCAGAGAAATACTTGGCAGCGTTCACATGTAAATCACCAGCAGCTTTTTGGATCACTTCTTTTAATGTAGAATCAGCTCAAACTTTTCAGAATTGGGATGTTTCACTAGAATGCTCTTTCAGGAATACAATGCGCCGCTGAGGGCTCAGGCAGATGGCTTGGCTGAGACAGTCTGCCATTGGAACACTGTCTCCCATCAGATTTAAATAAAATCAAAAAGGAAAAGCAGCAAATCTTTCTGACATGATATTGCACATAAAAAGGCAGCAGTTACTGGAGGATACAGGGTCATGAAATAAACTGCCTCAGCCGCTGATCCCAGGCCCAGGGTTAAACCCACCCGAAGTTATTTAATTGCTACACGAGATTAATTGGTAGCTCCAGTCTCATTCTTGACAGATACGTCAGCAGTGCATCCAGCAATATTTGGCAGCATAACACACAGACCTCACCTTGCTCCTGTTCACAGTTCCATTCTTCCAAGCAGCTGGAGAGGGACTACATACACAAGCCAAATTGGAAAACGCCCGGAGAACAAACCACCCTCTTACATGGCTCCCTTCAGTCAGAATTAAAAACCACAGATGGGCCAGGGAGAGAAAGTTTCAAAGCAGGTTTTTACCGCAGGAAGTTTGCTGAGCTCCTGTTCTGTCTGTTCAGAATGCCTCCCAAGCATGATGCTCAGTGTGGATTCGTTGTAAATTTTAGTTAAGGAGCATCTCCTTTACAGAAATTAAATTAGGAACTGCTGGAGAAATTATCCTCTCCCCCCAGCTGTCAAGGGAGCACAAGCTGACCAGTCGTACACTACTCCTCAGACACATTGGAAGCTTTGCAGACTGTGCAGTTCATTACACACAGATTATTGTGCTTATCTCTCACAGGCAGATAAGAAAACTGTTTGCTCTCCAAAGCAAATCACTCCAGTATTCCCCATTTTAACCTACAGCTCAAAGAAAACGCATTAATAACTCTGACCCTGTGGTCTACCCGGGGCTAGAAAGCGACCCAGCTCCGCTAACCAAACACCACCTGCATCCCTGTCACTTCATGGGCCATGCACACACAGCCTCCTACAGCTCTATAGTGCACAGAACCCAGGCCTTGATCCCTGAAAATAGAACTAAACCCCCAAAATGAGTCCGTGGGAAGTGGAGGCAGGGGCTGCTCTTCTGCCTGACGTGCCCCAAGCTCCGTGTGGTTACTCCTTTCTCCTCTGTTTTGCTCTCCTTTCAGCCCAGCACAACCAATTAGGCAAGGGCTGAATCAGGCCCCTCGAATATAAATGGATCATTTGAAGTTACGCACGGTTACTTTACGTGGAAAAAATTCAAGCTTTTAAAAAAAATGAGTGCATAAAATATAAAAAGACATTTAAAGCGCGCGGGCACAAGGCAGCTTTGCTTCGCCCTGCCTGGTGAGCAGAACAGATAGCCTGTTCTCTGAAACTCTCTTTTAACTGCAAACCTTGTACTGGCTGTGTGTATTTTGGACCCTTTCCCATCCTACCATGATTTCCTGTCTGAGTCTGCAGCCCATGGCAACAGCAGAAAACTGGAGTGCGGGCTTTGCAGATGGTGCGAGGCCAAACGCCCCGTGCCAGCTCGGTATCTTCTGCCGCAACTTACGCACTGTCTAAGTCTTGGCTGCGTGGCAAGAGTTACCTGCACGCTAATAAATTACACTCATTTTCATTTAGAAATTGTGCCTGCCTTAGGGGAGCTCCGGCCTTCCGCAGCGAAGGTGAAAAACCACAATCACACAGCCCTGCATGTACATCGTCACACCGCAACAGGGGAATTCCGAGCGCTCCGAACTGCTGTGGAGCTACAAGAGAACTCACAGAGTTTTATCACTCAATTGCAGCAGGTCACAGGTCACCCCAGCTGTCTGAAAATGCCCCCTCCTCAAATTTATGGATGTGCAGCACGTACATCATCCCACAAAACAACCTACGGTGAAAGCTGCGTTTCCACACGTCTGCAACAAAAACGCGAGCCACGGAATTACACACACTGGGCAAAGGGGCCAGAAACAATTCCAGGGTTGCTTTCCATGGAGAAACGTTGAGCGTGAATCTTCCCTGAGTGGCTTTAATAAGGGGCTCTGCATCTGGCACTGCCCTGAGAGAACGGAGCTGGAGGATGGACACACTTCTCCAAAGGAGTAATGCTAACAAAAATCACACCAGTCACCCGCGCAGCTACAGAACTACCTCAGGGCACGGATGCTTTAAATCCCCCCAACCCAGGTTTTCCATGGAAGGAATGGTCACCAAAGCCAAAGCTTCTCCCACCTCAAGGTGTAAATCCCTTAAGTTTATTACCGAGTACTAAAACAAAACCACCTCAGACAAACACGTGGCCTCAATCCAAGCAATTCTGAACCCAGGCGACTGCTTCAGAAAGGATCGAGTCTCTTCTGGTAAGCGAAAATTGATCAAATATCTATTCACTCGAATGGAAATTATTCCTTTGGCTGCAGCAAGGTTAAACTTCGAGGGAAGCAGGAGTCCCGCATGAATTCTGAACTTCTTTCAGCAGCAGGTCATTGACAACAGCTCTGACAAAGCTCCTGAGCTTACTTCAGGTTTGAACAAAACTGATACTCATTCAAGCCAAAATTTCAGCAAAGGCTGACAAAGCATAACAGAAATTTTCATAACACTTCCTGGGGAGAAAAAAAAAAGCTTTAAAAGCCTTTATAAATTGACAATAGAATGAGAGGGTTTATTAAAAACAACAATAAAGATTATGAATTGGTTGCTACCATTAGTTTTTCACCTTCTTCCCTCCCTTCTAAGTTCAACTGTCCCTTCAGTGCAAATATCCAAAGACACATTATAAAATTGATATAACAGCTTAAAAGGACCAGAAACCACGCTAAGATCATAATAAAACTGTATCAATTCAAGTCTGGAGCAATTTCTAGGATCTCTAGACTAAACAAAGTCCCCACTGCAAGCTGAGCACAAACCTGGGTGGGGGGGCTGGAATGAAGATAACATTCAAGCAAAGAGCAGAAATTCAATGTGCAATGAAACAGATCTTATAGCCACCCCCACAGAGGAAATGCATTTCATTATATGTTATCTTTCACATTATTGCAACCAACATCCATCCCTAAGGTTTTGCTCAGGCCTGTGGTGTTATCTCAGGAAATTGCACAAAAACTGGGAAAAGCAATAAAAAGGAACCTCACAACTATTTGTAAGGGGAATCAAAGATAAAGATGAGTGAACTGCCTAAAAGCAGCTCAAAACCCTGCTTTTTGCTTTCACCTGACGCGAGTCACTGGTGCCTGGAGTACTGAGCAGTCACTTAAACAAAACAAACAAGAAACTGACTTCTACTAAATTCTAGTAAAACATCAAAAACCCAAACAGTTTGAAGAAAGAACATGAGGCAAAACTGGCCTAATTCCCTACTTTAGCTGTTTGCCAGTATTCAACTCTTGTCCTTCAGTTCAAATAGTAGCGGGCTTTATCCACAAACAATAAAATGTAAATATTAGAAGAAAATCCATTCACTGTCATCTTGGAATTAATCAGGAAAAAATCCAGAGCTACACAGGATCGAAAAAAAGAGATAATTATGCCTCTGCATGCTTATCTTTTTAATGTGTAAGTCCTAGCATAAACAGTTATATTTTCTTCTTTATTCTCCAGGTCCCAGGCAACAGACTCCAGATTGGGGTAGAAATTAAAGCGACAGAAGGATCCAGCATGGACTGTGATGTTGTAAACACTGAAGAACGGGACAAGCAGATTATGTCTTCTGTAGTGTTCCTCTCCTCTCATCCCCGAAATATCATAAACAACTTTTACTTTGATCTTGCACAGCCCCACAGCAAATTTATCAGTGGTTATAAATCTACATCAAAAAAAACTGAGAAGCTGCTCTGAAATGTTTATTTGGCTTCAGTTCTTTGTCTCCGTCCCAGGATTCTACCACAAACACTCTTCATCATCTCAAGCATTTTAGTGTCACTACACAAAAACTACAGGAATTGTTCAAGCACATTTTCCTCTTCCTTTTTTGCTTATGTCAAGGCTTTTTAATTTTTGGACAGGGAGAGCCAAATGCAGCCTCGTGACAAGATTGCTCTGGCATTTTGCTCAGCTCAGACACGAAGCAGGTCAAGCACAACACGACGCGAAGCATCAAACAGGTTTCAAGAAAGAGATGGTCCGGGTGTAATAATGAAACAACCAGGACAAGACCGACGAGTGCTCAGGTGTACAACTGACCTCCGAGTGTCTGGGTCAAAGCCACACAAAGAGCACCAGGCAATCCCTGAGACCCGATTTAATGATGCTCCCAGGCTGCAGCCCGGCACCTCAAGCTCTGCTGAGTGGCAATTTCAGAGAAATGCTTCACTTTAGGTCGCAGGAAAGACCAATCCAAACCACTGCCCCACGGAGGGGCTCCTCAAACAGCATCAGCTGGGCTAGGAATCACATCATTAAGGAACAGGTTTTGAGCAGGTGAGGAGGAGGAAGTTGACAATTCCAAGGGACTTTCATTTGCAAGTACCACGTAATGAGCAGGTTTTAATAGACAAGGATTTTATGGCTCAGAATGCCATTTAACTGTAATCCTTCGTTTAGTAAAGCCCCTCCTGAAGAGAGCAGCAGCCACACCATCCCCTTTCCTCAGAAGTTACTTCCACACTGTTAACTCTATTCCACGTATCCCAGGCTCACAGAAGTGCGGCCACCACCCTGGCAGGCTGCAGGCAGACACTTGAATTAGGGGTTGCCAAAACCACCTCAGCCGTGCCCTGCCCATCGCTGGCCTCTCCTCGCTGCCTTGCCGAGCTCACCAGGGCACCTGCTGTATCCAAACCCTTCCCAAGGGCCAGGCTGAGCTCCCAGATCCTGCCTGGCTTGCGACCCAAGGCCAAAGGCAAGTCTGGATGCATTCGGGTGAAAGGAACAAACCTTTCCTCTTTCTATTCCTGCTTGCTTGGGACAAGTCCTGCGACGCGAACGAGACCCCTCCACTCCAAAGGCTCTCCTCACTCGTGTGGCTGAAAGGTGATCCTTCAGGTCCCTTCCAACCTTGATACTCCATTAAAAAAATCCACAACTTGGAACCCTTAAATTGACTCATGCTCCCAACAAGGTCCACCACTTATATATACATATATATATATATATCTTTTTTTTAATGTAGCTGCTCTTCTGTATGGACAAGAATCAAGAGTTCTGCTGAAGTACTTTGGCCCCAATGTGTAAATTAAGAAAGCACGAAGCCACCACTGTCCCAGATTTGCCATTGCCTCAGGCTCATTTGGATTTAACCAGATGTCATGTTAGGCACTTAGGTTCAAAATACCACGTAAATCAATCCCATTAAGACAAGAAGAGCACCAGAAGTTATTGGTTTTATCCTTTTGTTCATCAGCTTGAATTCTCATAGCTCTGCATGAACAAATGGACATTTCCTCCTGCTGTCTACTGGTGGGGCAAAACTTCATCAGGGAGAGAGGTCTTCCTTCACGTCCAGCTTGCAAAACCCTGAGCCTGCAACAATGGCAAGTGTTTATAAATAAGGACCACATACACTGACTTGGAAAGCTCAGCCCTGAGCAAATGCAAAGCGAGAGCTCAGATGTAAATGGAGAATTATTTTCATCTCGTTTCCAAACATTCAGGAGAATTAAGACAGCTGAGAGGTTTACTGGGAACTGTAGAATATCCAGTGGGTTTATTGTGTTTACAAGCCTCTGTTTCTCTTCTGGTGAATTCTGCTGGCACAATGGACAAATTGCTCAAGAAAAAGTAAAATGTGAAATGCATTAGCCTTTAAGAAAGGACAACATGCTAATTCAGTGAAAATCACAGGATTAATACTATTTTTGGCCTTATTCCATCTTCTTGCATTGCTGCAAAATGAGTTCTTTAACAACTTGCTTCTACTTCAGCACCAAGATTTTGGGTTTAAGCTCCCAAGTGCAAGCAGGCACTTTTGAGCTTCAACTCTCTCTGAAGTTAATTAATTGAGTCCTCACCCATCCTCCTCTGCAACTCAGTAATTGTTTATTAAGTGAATTTTACAGCCTATTGTAAACAAGTGTTTCCAGTACTTTACTTATGTTTCCTGCAACAGAGGACTTCATAAACTGAAACATTTCCTCTGAGTTGTTGCAGACCCATCCATTACAAAACCAAGCTGGGGAAAGGGACAGCAAAAATCAAACAGATGAAGAAAGCTCTAAATGGACCATTAACTGGAGTAATTGAATCACATGATGTGCATCAGCAGAAATAAATTATTACAACATGAAAACATTGCAATAACATTGCTACCCAAGCATTACTACCCAAACAAGATTTTTTCAGCGTAAAAAGATGTTTCATCTCAACCCCACTATCAAAACCAAATTCAGTCAAAATTCACCACTGGCCTTTGTTACTACTGCAGTTAGTGTTGGAATAACCCCAAATTAGGGAGCATTAAGATGTCAAAACGGCCAAAATCTATATATATATATGACATCCATGCTCTGGATGAGTGCTGGTCTCAAGGAAGAGGAGGATATCCATAATCCTGTAGATCAGTTATGGAAGCTGACTGACAACCAGCAACTCTCCCTCAATCAGGTGAGCTTAAGTTTCAAATCATGGAAGAAATTAGATAAATTAGATGAGGTACACAAGAAAAAAAACCCCAGCATCTCCAATTTAATTGCAGTGATTCCAGTATCAGAAGACATGTACATCAAACACCCGATTTTATTATTAAAATATGAACGCTCAGAGCTCATTCCTCATTTTCTGCTGACATACACACAAGACAACATGTAAGAGCACCCCAAAATATTGCACAGCTGTTCACTGCTAATCTTTGAGCTAAACCAGCTTGATTGTACACCTGGAAAATCAATAAATCAATGAACTACACAACAAAACCCTGTTGTAACTTCGGGATAAAATTCTGCCCTGGCCCCAACAATATCTGCTCGGTTCAAACTTTAGCAGTAACAAGAGATTTCAGCCTCGACAAAAGAGGTCACAGAGTTTTCTCTCCAAGAGAAACAACTCCTCTGTTTCACAGAGTTAAGCTGCCACCAACACAGATTCCACTAAAAATCCAAAAATCAGCAGCATTTGCTGCTGGTAGTTACAGACAGAGGGATTTCAGCTCTTTAACCAACTTTACTGAAAGGACACAAATTTTATTGCCCTGGGGCAGTATCAGCAATGTGAAGGATTAAAAACAACATCATTACTTCATTAATTTTCCTCTACTATAACAAAATATATATAGAGAGAGAGAAGCACACAGAAAACTGACTACAAATGGAAAAAATAGACATTTTAGCCTCACTTGCTCTACACTTTACCATAAGACACAATTAAAAATACAGACAGCTGCAGAGATGCACCTGGTGGTTTGTTTTTTTGTAGGAGAGGTGAGCATGTGTGCACAAGCATTAATATTTAGGCTTCAAGAGTTTGTCCCTGTGGGTTTGTGGCTAGAAATCCAAGCTCTTGGCTGTGCAGGAGTAGAAGCACACAAGGTGGGCTGGGGGTCCAGAGGTGAACGTAGCCATCGTTGGAACAGGATCACAGCTACAACCAGCTCATCCAGCGTGGAAACGTGTAAATAAGTTACCAAATTCCTGCCCAAGAACCCCCAAAATTGCTTCCAACTCCTGCTTCAGACAAGGTGACACAGAAGACAGAGTTATTTTTTTTTCCTGAAACAATTTGCAAGCCACCTGCTGTACCACCATATGAGCCTTGTATTTCCCCTCAGTTTCATTTATTGATTGCATTTGCAGCTCTTTTCCCCCCCAAAAAAGCCCCCCTTCCAGCATGCAGTGCTTTCCTGAAGACTTGTGGAGCTGATAGCTTATTAAAATTGATGAGGCTCTTGATGAGCACACCCGTTTGTTCAGCTCAGACAACAAAAGGACATTCTGCTTATTGAAATGTCATTTTTTCCCCCCCCGCTGCATTTCAATACAGCACCGTGACTATGCAGAAATAAAAAAAGTTATTTCAGACCATGTGATGGGTATAAAAAGGAATTTTTATCGTGGCACAGCCCTAAAAAAAATCCTCTGTTACAACTGGCTGTAATTTTTAACCTGTGTTAGTGCAGCGTGAAATACAGAAGAACACAGGGTGGGTGACAGTAAACGCTAAGCGCATGTTTGATGTTTGACAAGGTTTGTCAGTGTTCAGTATCAGGGAGAAGAAAATTCATGCCCTGTTTAATTTTATAGAGTCCAAACCACTCCCTCACACTGTGAGGAAAGGTTATACATTTCCCCACCTCAACCCTCTTCTAAGAAAAATGCCTCAGAACACAAGCAGAATTATCTCAGATCCTATTTCTCCTCCTCCTCAGCTGAGCAACCCACAAGACTCACGTGTGGATGAGTTCATCCAGGGGGAACTTCAAGTGTTTGGGCTAAGAGGTACACGAAGAAACAGCATTATCAAGTTAAATTCCAACCCTTCCCCCTCTCCCTTTTTTTTCCTCCTTCGGCAAAACATCTGTCAACACTTCTATCTCCAGAGCACCAGGATGTGCTGATGCATTAAACAGCACAGCAGGTGGACTGGCAGACATGGGAGTGGCCTGACCATAACCAGAGAGTTCAGTACAACCCAAGTGCTGTAATTAACAGGGCAATAATATCAAAATGTATTTGCAGTGCTGACAGCTCCGAGTCCAAAGAGCCACGCATCAAACACCGGCAGGTCAAGTAAAAGAATCACATTCCCAAGGTAAGTTCGGATTTCAACTCGCCTCTCAGCAAACGTTTTAAATTAATAGGCTCTAATATTCCAAATTAGCATGTCTCAAAATCCCTGTGAAACTACCGGCTGCATTCTCCACCACTGCATATATACGCCTCCATGTAATTAAAAATGGAAAACAAAACATGTATTCCGATCTACACCTGTTTTACCTTTCACTAGCCACGTCGTTCAGCAGCTGCTTGTGCTTCATCTTCCTCACAGCATTCCTTTGTTTCTGCAAGGTCCTCGCTTACGTTCTGCCTAAAAAGGCCTTACCCTTGGAGGCATTAACACACCCAGAGCCTGGCAGGACTCCTCAGGGCCACGGGCTCAGGTCACTCCTCCTCCTTCCAAGGCAGGGCCGCCAAGTCCCGAGCACAAAGTCAGTGCTCGCACACGGAGTGAGCAGAGAACGGCTCACAGAAGCAGCAAAAAAAAAAGGTGATTAAAGAACAGCTTCACAGAAAGGGCAAATCAACACGCAAGCCACAGATTATTGTTTATTTAAAAATAATATTAGAATTCCCCCTTAAGCATTTACAGAGTTTTCAACTCTACCCTTCACGCAGCAGGTGCTGATTAAAACACGGTTGTTGTTATGCTCAATATTGCTCTTTCAGCCTCCAAAGCTTCAAGACCAGTGACTGGACTGTGGTCTTTGATGGGAGATGAGTCACTGAAGAAATACAGGTCTAAACCTCTAATTCATGAGAATTTAGGAAGATTTATGTATTTACTTACTGTTTCTTTGACTCCACAGCAGCAGGCTGTCCTGATCTAATAATGAAAATGGTATTCAGTAGATCATAATGCCAGAAATGTCCATTATGATAATCCCGTGCAATCTTCTGCACAGGACAGCGCCATGGATTTCATCCAGGGATTACAATGCTTGACTGGAGTTAGGACTGAACCTCTAAGTGCTTTTTATCTCTGACATCAAACTCAGGGCTATAAAACAAAGCCCAACACGCACGCTCCCCCCCACCAAGTTTGCAATTTACGAGTGCTCCACTAAATGCTCTTACTAGAAAAGAAACAAAAGTGACAGTAAAGCAACTTTCCCTGTTCCTTAAACAGGAATAAATCCAGTTATTTCGCTGCCAGATCTACTTCAGATTTAAATTAATGTAAAAGATGAGATCATTTGAAAGCCCTGTGCAGAATGATGTGAATACTACTCATTTACAATTCCTACAGGGAGAAGAACAGAGAAGTTATTTCAAGCTTTTTTGCATCCATATAAAACCATTTGTGGCCTTACAACTGCAAGAAAAGCCATTTAGAGGATTCACTGACTTGTGTCAGGTGAAACACTAGTGACAGACTGTCACAGGAGATCACAGGATGCCTTCATGTGCGGTTTTATTCAATTTCCAGACCTAAAAAAATGCATTCAGTTATTGACAGAATTGATCTGAAAGGCAGGAACAACAAAAGAGGCAACAGAAGCCAATCCTTCTGTGGCCACTGACTGCTTGGCTTTCCACTGTGCAGGAGCGTTATCATAACTGACCATTTGGTGCTCTGAATATTTATAAGCATTTCCCTGCACGCTCGCCCTTCTTCCCATTCAAAACCGGCATCCGTTCATTCACTGCAGTTCTTCCAAGGAGATTTCTCTTAAGAAATAGATTTAAAAAAAAAAAAGAAATAGCTCAGTGAGGGTCCAACTCCTCACTTGACACACAGAACCCGTGTGGCAGAAGCAGTGAGCAGAGAAGAGCTGAAATGTACATTTCGGTTCACAGAACCGAAGTATTTCACTCCAGGTTTCCTAAAATAAGGAACAAGAGAAGGGAAACGAGTTCTCTTCTCGGAGCTGGTGACAAACACTCCCACGATAAACAAAGAATGACAAGTGCTGTGGCAGACACGGCATCCTCATACCTCCCTAATCATCCAAGAGCTTGGGAGTTAGAAGTGGCGATGTCTGTGTTTGACTTTTAAACTTAACAGCTGTGCCCTGAACCAGCGCCAAGAGAGCACGCAAAGGGCTCTCCACATTCATCGCACAAATGGCCAGGAAGGCTGACCCAAAGGGGACACTCACTGTGGTCACCCGCTCGCCATCCGAACCACAGAATCGCTCGGGTACAGGAAAACTGCAGGCAACCAACGCAGCCAGGGAGGAGAAGGTGAGTCAGCCCCTTCTCCGACGAAATGTTTCAAAGGGGTTTTCCCTCAAATTAAAACAGCTCCTTTACTTCTCTCGCTATGAGGTTCCCTTCCGAAAAGGCCAACCCCACCTGGTTTTACGGAGTTAAAATCACAAACGCGGTTAAGCGTGGAATAGTCAGCCACAACAGGGGCCAGCAAAAGTCGCGACACCGTGGGTGGTGCGCAAAACGCTTTTCTAAACTGGACATTTCCCTGAATTTTCCGTGGAAAAACGTGGTATTCCTCAGCGTGACAATGCAAAATAAACAGTGCAGCTCCTTCACACCACTGTCACGGCTTAAGCCTTCCAAACTGCTTCTCGTTCTAGCAGGAAGATGCCAACATTCCTCTGTCTGCCCAAGTGCTCGGAAACTTCGCTTTCCAAACAAATGACAGCGCTAAGTACCTTAATACTGCGTTATTCTCGTCACCGAGGCACCGTCCTACACTCACACACAAGCTCTTGTTTATGGCAGGAAAGGACACCACAGGTTTCTGCTGAACTACAAGGAAGTCCGAGTAACAAGAAGTTAAAAGTTTTTGCTCATAAAGTGAATTTTACTACCGTAAAGGAAAAAAAAAATTAATGTTGTTTTCCCTCTCCAGGCTGTCTGTGGTAACAGCATCTTTAAGATGAAATTGCAATATAATCCCTGTAAGATAAGTTTCGTTTAAAAGAGATATAGCGGTACTTTCTGGGCAGCAGCTTGTAAAGCACATTTCATTTTAAGGTTGCAGAGAACATATCTGCACGCCAGTTAAGAGGGAAAATGCTCAAGACGGCAGCTGGTGGAAAGTCAGATGTTTGTTAGGACAACAGGGCTTGGTTTCCCACAGCCTTTTATAACCTGGTACATCTCAGGAACGGAGCAGGATCATTCTTGCCTGGCAAGAACGTCACGCCTGCTTTACGCACACACAAACCACGACCAAGATGCAATCCAGATGCAAAGGAAACCCAGCAAAACCCCAAGTCCACAGAGAGCCAGGATTTTACTGCAAAGCTCGCCGGCATGAAGGCAACAGAATGTAAAAGCTGGATCTTACCGTTAGCGTTCTTCCCACAGATGAGGTGCTCGTAAGGTTGCAACACTCCCCAAAGTTCCGCATCGTTGTTGATAACCATCTCCAGGATTTCAGCCGAGATCTCCCCTCCACCATCGGGGCTCTGACTCGCCAAAACCCTAGCCTTAATCTCTTCCACCAGGTTCTCCATGCACGCGGTTAAGGAGATGGCCGCGTACTCGTGGATCCTCACCGAGATCCTCGTGTCCACCATCCACCTGAAAAACCTCCCCACCGAGAAGGTGAGGCCGCAGCGGGCCGATTTGCCTTTCCTCAGCCCATCGCCGGCGCTCATGCTGTACAGGGAGAGCGCCTTGACAGTGGCCAGGACGCAGCTCTCGGCCAGGGCCCAGCTCTGGATGAGTTTGATGGCGCTCTGCACCTCGAAGCGGGTGCACTTGGAGTGCATCACGCTGAGGCGCTGAGCCTCCCTGGACACCCTGATCAGGGCGCGCCGCAGCAGCTGCGAGAGCCGCCTGACAGCCTCCTGCGAAAAGCTCCTGCCGTGGCCGTCTGCCTTCCCTTTGCGCAGGATTCTGCCGATGTCTTCATCAGTCCAAGGGTATTCCTCGAGATCCGGCAGCTTAGGGCACTTGGAGAAGATATCTGCGACCTCGGGGTCTTCCGGCAGCACGGTGTTCACGGTGTCCCAGCTGTTATTCCTACTGTTCATGGAGCCCGAGTAGTACCACCAGTTGCCTCTGTGCTGAGAAGAGGTGAAGGCTTGCGAGTTGGACTTGGAAGAAGAGAGACTAAGGGACCTGCAGGAATCCCCTGCCCCATAACCAGAGTCCAAAGTTAAATCCTCCAGGGTCTTCAGAGTCGAGCTGTATATCCCAGCCATAGGAAAGACGGGTTAAGCCAAGCGGCAGGACGAGCGCGAAAGGTGAGGCTGGGGCAGATCCCTAGCGAGCCCCGAGCGGCGCGGGAGGATTGGCAGCGCGGCGGGCAGAAGCCCTCCCCGACGGCCCGGCTACCTCCATCCCGGCGGGGAGCTGCGCTCAGCCATGTCCCGCTCGGGCCGGGCGGCGGCGGAGGGCGCGGAGGCTCCGGCGGGCCGGGCCGGGCCGGGCGCTCGGCGCGGCGCGGTGCTGCCACCTGCTGGTGAGCGGCTGTGGCGCGCATCCCCCGCCGGGAGGAAGGGATCGGATGGAGAGAGATTTTGGGTGCTACGACACAATAAACACTTGGAATGCTGGCCCCATGATTGAGATGTTTGGCATCTAATTANCGCGGGCTGAGCGCGCCCCCGCGCGGCCGCAGCGGGGAGCGGCGGCGGCGCCGAGCCGGGAGTCTCGCTGCCTTTCGGGCTCGGGTCCTCAAATCCTCGCAATTTAACTTAAAACGCGCTTTGCACATCTTCCTGCAAGACGCAGCCCCCGCGAAGATTCCTAAATCCGCTGCTATTCACGGCCACCCGACCCAGGCACACACGGTAAAGCAAGAGGGAATGCGTGAGCTTGGATAATGCTGCCACTGGGACGAAGCGTGTAAAAACTCTCCTGGCTCAAAGGATCGCATTTTTATCTGTTAATTCACGCGGATTCTGAGTTTTGCTCTCTATTCCTGCCGTAATCTCGCTGTTTGTAGGATATATGCTAAAGGCTACGAGTAGAAGCCTAAAGAGAGTAAATGCAAAACTTCTCACAAAGGATATTTTCACATCAAGACAGATCTCATACAGTCCTTAACTACAGACTAAAAAAACAATATACATCTTTTCCACGGTAATATTCCTTACAGGATGCAGCTTCCAGCTATTGTCAGCTTCAATACCTGGATTTCCAGAGCTTAATTCAAAAAATGACAAACTATCTTCGCAGCATGGGGACAAACTTTTCAGCAGGGCCTGTCGGAATAGGATAAGGGGTGATGGTTATAAACTGACAGGGGAATGATTTAGATGATACAGGAAAGAGATCTCCTACTTCACGACTACAATGCCTTACAGGACATCCCTTTTTCTTGGTACTGCAGTATATACATTACTTAATGTCAATTAAAAAAATACAACTACTAGGTATGAATGAAACACTTTAAAAATCATCTCTTTTACTTATGCACTTTTGCTCACAGGATCAAGCAGCTTCTGCTTATACTAAAAGACAAAATACTTAACAGGGTGTCCTAGCCTCCACTAGCTGAACCCCAAAACTGATTTTCCTTTAACATAAGATCATCTTTTATCTTTCTTATACTGAACGCCCAACTATAATGCTGCTCTCAGCTTTTTTGTAGCTTCTCCCCATGAAATCGTGAACACAAAGCAAAAGTTGTCTGATAAAACCAGGCCTAATTCTCTCAAAGTAATCCCAATTTATTTGGAACTCTTAACACCTCAGCACCTCATTTGTGCTCCACTGTCAGCTCAGAAATTGGTATTTTTACTACACAACTGATGCCTCACTCAGGTGTTATTTTACAGATCAAAGCTAACTCTGCTCTTTTGGTGTATTTTTTAGGAGATTTTTTAAGAGTTGACAATTAAAACTGACAGCAAACACGGTAAACAGGTCCCTAAATGTGAGACAAGGCCTGACTGATTCAAAGCACCCAGTTTTAAGTCTCATGTATTCAATCAGTACACTTCTTTGTAAAAAGTTATCATCTTCTTTCTCACATCTGTGTTTAATCCCAAATCTTAGGGTGCCGTGGACTACTGCAGGCCTCTTAAACAAGAGTTTTGGTGGGTCATGTAGCTTCTCCCCACCCTCAGTCCCCACATCTCTCCACTGCCTCCTCAAAACCAGGATATTCCTGTTAGCTCCTCTAAGATCATGCACGCGAGACTCGTGTCTTCACAAGGATCGCTGTAGGAACGGGAACGGCGCAGGAAAAGGCAGCAGAGCTTGGCCTCTCTCACCAAAAAGCCTTCGTGCTTTGTTTTGCGATGCCTCTTGGCAAAAGCTTTCTCTAAAACTCATCCTGTGTCTATCTCCTAGGATTCCTTTCAGTCGCAAAAGCGAGGCTAAGCTGACACGGAGAATCGCTACATAGTTGGCAAATAGGAACTTGACAATATTTAGGAAAAATGCAGCTGCGCAAGCGCTCAAAACTTCTACAAACTGTTTCTGTTCCTTCCCTTTATCACCCCTCTCCCATACTCCCACAGAGTTTGTTATTCCTGCCACTCCACTTAATTTAACAACACCGACAATTATCTGGTTCAGCAAGCAGTGTCTGCTTTCCCACTTCCCTCAGACAGCGTTTGCCCATTGTTAGGGGTTACAATTTCACTTGTAGTGTTTCCTTACCCAAGGAAAACCCTTCACCAGATAAATCCTTCTCCCCCTGTGCTGCAAAGGTATCACCAGCCTTTTCCACAGGGAAAAAAACCTTACAACAAAAGCCCCCCCCCCCAGCATGGAAAGGATTTTCCTTACTCAAGATTTAAACCTCGAACTCCAAGATGTTGAACAGAGTAAAGACTCCAAGTCATACACCAAAAAAAAAAAACAATAACAACTTAACTTTCCTTGATTTATAAGGCACAGTAAGTGTTTAGCCTTTTTTTGTTTGTATATGTTTCAACTTGAGCCATCAGGAATCCCAAGTTATTTTCACGCAATAAAAGTCAACTTTCCACAGACAGATTTTTCTCGTAATCATTTCTCTCTAAAATTAGTGTTAAGAAAGTAGGAAGCATCAGAAGACTTTCAGGAACATAAACAAAACAGATAAAACACGTAAGAGTGGAAGTTCCATCTTAAACAAAAACATGGCACTCTAGAAGCTCCATTTTCCTTCATGTGAAGGGTTCAGATACGAGTTTTTCTAGCTCTGATAAACTGCAGAGTTTTGAAATTTGAATTTAAACTACACCAGAATTAATTAGAAATAAAAAGCCCTGGCAGTCTCTGACACACAAATAGCAACTGGATAAACAGCAAACCTATTTTAAAAAATAATCACTTGTTTTAAGGAACTACAGCAGTCAAAGCAAACGTAAAATCCCCATGAACTTAAATCTGTACCAAAGACTCCAAATCAATACTTTTAAAAATTGTTCAAGCCACAAAGTTCAGTGAATTTCTAGAAAATACTATTCACATATATGCTATTGAGCAGCATAAACATCCCTTACCTCTAGGTCACGTGTAAGCTTAATTGACTCACTCGAAGCAAAGAAGACTCAAGAATTTCCATCAGGAAAAGAAAAATAAATCAATAATACAACCGGCCTTCGCAGAACCCGCAAAGAAACTGCTTGATTGGTGCAATCAACCCCTCAGAGCAGCACTGAAAAGAGGAGCCCGTTCCAACCCTTATTTAAAGCAGCTGTGGGAGGGAGTGTTAATGAGCCCAAAGGCTCCGCAGCTGGCCGGGCTTCCGTGGATGCTGCTGGAAATTTCCTTCTCAAGCTGCTGTCTCTGTTTTGAACAAGTGCTAGTGGCATTTTCCTTATGTTTCATTAAACTGCATTTTACCTGCAAGATTCAGAACTAGCTTTGTTAATAAACTGGAGCTGCTGCCTGACACCTGAGAATCAGTGCGAGCCCAGACAGCAGGGGATGTGGGGGCAGCAGGGATGAAGCGTGGCTAGAGCAGGTGAATCACATATCAAGCCTGAATTAAATGGAAAACAAGAAGTGTTAAGAGAATTCGTTTTGCGTATTTTTCAAAGCACCACTGATGGAGAGATAATGTTCATCTGGTGTGTTTTCTGCCATCCAGCAAAATCCCCATCCAGCCCTCGATTTATTGTCTGACTGGAGTTGCTGGTCCGGTATTTGGAGCGACCAAATATTCCCTGCTGGCCTCTCCACTGCCGGGTTCCTGTATCTTCCCAGCTGGAAAGAAACTTTATTCAATGTGTAATAACTCAAATTCTTCCCCCATTCATTTTGTGCAAAATGGCCTTTGCCAAGGTTACAATACTTACCTTTCAGAATGCCTTGATTGGTAATTTAGGTAAATTTACTTGATAGCACTAATTAAAATTTAAGAAGAGAGCGTAGAATCTCATGAATGTAGAATTTCAGGAATAATACCGTCCCTTGTGTAAGCTTTTCAGATGGTTAAAGTCACTGAAATCAGAGAGTGTGCTGAATGAATCCTCAGGCTGTTAATAATAAATGGACATCTCACCTTCTCCCTGTCTTGATTTTATCTGTAGCCTAAAACTACATTTTGCTATTAACAATTCCTATCAAGAGAAACACTCCTGCTTAACAAATCTTGCCTCATTTTTTTTCCTACTCTACTATTTAGTCTAATAAAAGACATTTCTTGTCCTTACATAACTTGCCTCGCTCGTATCCTTAGGCTGTCAATTAAAACATAATTTCTATTTGAATAAGATCAGGAACTTAAATTTGCTTAGCATAAGAAATCAGCCCAGATCAGCTTTTCTGTTATTTATAATGACAGATAAGGCAGAGCTCCTCAAAATTAATACTGTCAAGAAAGAAGGGGTCATGTCTATCATGACTGATAGTGACTGTTAAGCAAGACCATTTAAAAAACTTTAATTGCTGAAGATTTTATATTACAGCCTGCTTCTGACACACGTTTTCAGGTATGAAAAGCATAAGAACCACTGAGAATCTATTAAGAATATCTTTTCTACTTTCAAGCGCTGCCTTTTGTAGTAGATATAATTGGAGCGCTGAGAAATTTGGAGCGGAATCTCTGCAGGTGTACATCAGCTGCCCGGGATGAACGAGTAAGTGGTTTTCTGCTGCTGCCGTACACACAGCTTCTCCAGAGATCCTTCGGAACAAACTGGTCAGCATCACCTTTATCCTTGGGAGAGGAGTGGGACAAATAACCCTGGAAAGCATTAAGGACTAAAAGGTGATTTAGAATCACGGAGTTTGGGTTGGAAGGGACCTTCCACTTAGTCCCACCCCTTGCCGTGGGCAGGGACACCTCCCACTAGCCCAGGCTGCTCCAAGCCTCATCCAACCTCCCCTTGGACTCTTCCAGGGATGGAGATTCCACAGCATCTCTGGGCAACCTGAGCCTGTGCCTCAGCACCCTCACAGGGAAGAATGAATTCCCAGCACTTGATGCAGCCCAGGATACTGTCTTTTTTCTGGGCTGCAAGTGCACATTGCTGGGTCTTGTTGAGCTCCTCACTGACCAACACCCCCAAGTCTTTTCCAGGCTGCTCTCAATCCATTCCGCCTTGATTTATGAAAGGGAAATGATGCCTGACTAATCTGTCAGCCTTCCATGAGGATATCAGTGGGACAAGGGAAGAGCAGTTGATATTGTCCTCACTGCAGCAAAGCTTTTGACACTCGCTCCTGCAACATCCTCACTGACAAATTGATGAGTTTTTGCCTGGATACGTGGCTCCTTTTAGTCTAAGTGGAAAACAACTTTGGATAAAAAGCCCCGTTGGAAAACAAGTTGGACATGAGCTGGGAATACACCCTTGTGGCAATGAAAGCCAGCAGCATCCCAGGAAAAGCACTGCCAGCAGGTGGAGGAGGTGATCCTTCCCTCTGCTCAGCGCTGATGAGACTCGGATGGAGTCCGAGTCCAGCTCTGGGTTTTCCAGCACAGGAGAGGCGCGGACAAACTGGAGTTAGTTCATCAAAGGGACACAAAGATGATTAAGGGACTGGCGTTTCTGTCATTTGTGAGAGGCTGAGAGGCCGGGACTGTTCATTCTGGAGAAGGTGGGACAGTATCTTTGTCTATAAGTACCTGATGAATAAAAAAAGTGGGCTCTTCTCAGTGGTGTCCAGGGAAAGAACGAGAAGCAGTAGGCCCAAACCAAAATACAAAATATTCCACTGACACTTTAACCCCCCCCACCTTTTACTGTGAGGGTGGTAAAACACCGGAACAGGTGAAACAGGTGAAAACCTGGAACAGGTTTCCCGGGGAGGCTGTGGAATCTCCATCCTGAGAGATATTCAAAACCCAGCTGGACACAATCCTGGACAAGTTGCTTTAGCTGACCCTACTTTGGGGGTTGGATTAGATGATGTCCAGAGGTGCTTTCCAAGCACCGCAAGGATTCCACGAATCCCGCTCTTTCCACTGCAAAGGATGCATAGAGGAACCATGTCCAACACAAGTCCCCCTTTTCCAAAGTCTGCCTACATTTGGCATTCCTCTCCTCACTACCTTTCAGCACTGCTGCTGAATCCTCTGATCTTTAATTTAGTTTTCCGTCTCTCTCAATCCAGCACACATTGTAAAGGTTAAGACATCTTTAAATCAAACACTTTCTAAGAATGAAAGTGGTACTGAAGATGCTTCCCACACTTTTTAGAGGCAGGAAATAGGCTCCCTCCCCAGCAGCTATAATGCATTTATTGCATGTTGGTTTTGAAAACATTTTGAAGTAGAAAAGCTAAACTAATCTTGGAAATAATCAGTGACATTTTATCTCATTTAAAATGTAATGCTCAACAAGCATTGAACATTTACATCCTGAATTTTGGAGTGCATGAAGACAAGATATGATATAAAAATGCTTTTTTATTTTTAAGTGCACCAGAAAACTGAGCAAGTGTTATAGTAGGCCTTATTTGGAAAGGTTATGGAACTACGAAGATTATGGATCTGTGTTGGATTATTTGCCCAATAACATGATTGTGAAGACAAAGGGTGGAGAAAACTGTCAGGATAAGAAAGATTAGACTAGAATGCATTAAATTCCTGGATAAAAACTTGGTACAATATCAGACTGTCTCAATCATGATCAGAAATCTTATCAGCGAGGGTTGGTGGGGGGAATCATATTTTACCTGGAATCAGATCAAATGAAGGGAATAAAAGAGTATTTACTTCATCACACAACAATATTCAAGACAAAAGGTGTACAGAAACTTACTGAGGCCTCCTCTCCCACTCCTTCTCTTCTCATTTCACTCTTACTATTAATCACAATTTTACAGTGCCTACATTTTCTTCTTTATTCAGGAATCAAACAACCAGAACATTCCGTGAGCCATCAGGCGTTGCCGAATAGCTGCAGATAATGATGTTGTTCTTCAGCATTTAACAGCTTCTAATTTATAACATCCAGCTATGAAATTACAGCAGGATAAACTTCTCCAGTCACCCAGATCCAAAGCTCTGATCTAACACCAGGCCTGCCAAGGCTGTGTACGATTAGCTACCAGTGGAAAATAACTCTTTGGAGGCACTTAAAATAATCTCAGTTATCTGGTCACGGGGTCCCCTGCTAAATCGTGTCTGTGTGGAAACCTGCTGCAGTCCCGTGTGCCAAAACACTCACATGTTTGGAAGAAGTTCATGTCAAAATTGCCCTTCTTACTACTTATTACATTCACTGGCTGGAATATTAATCTGTCTCACGAGCCACTTGATGGAGCAAATTACGCGTATCGATTGCAACGGATGTGTGTCATGTTTCCTGAACTGATGTTCATATCCTCAGCTCTCCCCTGTTAGCCAGGGACACAGTATTGACAAGAACATGATCAAGAGTCAATCACTGTGATTACAAAGCCAGTGGAAAGAATAGCCATAGAGAAAGAATTACAGCTAAATACTGTATTTTTCATAACCCTGAACAAGTCAGGAAGTTGCCAAGAAACCAGATGAAGTATTACCCTCTAGAGTGCTGTAAAGTGAATGCCCCAAAGCTTATCAGGCCATGCTGAGATCAGTGGTTATTTACAATGGCAAACAGAGCTGAAAAGAATTGAAGACAAATTATAGAGGACATTCGAGGTCAAAACCCACGTCTGCCTTGCCTGGGATCATTCAGGACCATCGGACAACAGCTGCAGCGTTTGTTGTGTACTGAAATACACCAGTGCGGCAACAGCTTCCTAGCTACTACACCATCATAATCCACACCGGCTGTGCCTAAATTCTGCTTCCTTCTGGTCGTGCTTAAAACTTTATTTTCCCCAGGAATCCCAAACTTGATAGCATTAGCAGCTTTGCCGTGTCACACAGCCCGCTGCCTCCCTCTTGAGGCCGCAGTGCCGCAACAGCGCCGCGTTTAAACCGCTCCAGGTTGTCCGTCGAGCGCCTGGGAGCTCCGAAACCAACAAAATGAGGGATGCTCAGGGGAAAGACGAAGGAAGAGCCGCGTGAACCAGGCGTGTCTGGCGCTCCTCGCGGGATGGGGACGTGCGGGAGCTCTGACGAGGCGCTGCCTGCGCGGCACGGGTGATCCCGTCCCCGCGATGTGACGCTGTCACAAGGCCCGTGCCTCACCGGGGCACCGGCATGTGCAGCACCTGGCACACGGGGAAGAGCTGCAGGGTGCCCAGAGCGACACCCCGACCGCGCGCTAGCAAAGCTGCCACCTTTCTACCCGTAAAACTCGAAATAGAAACCTGCTTTCTTGCCTTATCCTTAGCCTAAAGCCTCTGGAAGGGGGAGCACGCCTTCGTCTTCGCTGGCGAGACAGACTCAGCGCCGCTGCAGGCACCTTGCCACGAAGGGAAGCGCAGTGTGCTGGCGAAACTTTGCCACTGTGTTTTTCTACCCTGCCCCAAGCGAGGAGCGAATAAAAGACTCGGAGGCTTCAGGTGCCTCACCTTGAATCGGAATACATTCTGTAAAGTTCAAACATGTTTGCGGGAAAAAACGACAATGAATCAGTATTTCCAGCGACGAAATAATTACTGAAAGAAGCCGAGCATGTGAGAATAAAGGGGAAACCCACAACAATACATCTCTAATTGCAGAATTCTCTTTCCACTAAGAACTTTCTACCTTTTTACTTCATGACCCCTAATCTTCTTTTCTCTGATTTCTCTGGTAAACTCAAGGGTTTCTTCACCCTTTCCACTATACACCAGAAAACTTTGCTTACCTGCACATAAACCTGCAGTAGAATGCTATAAATTTTTCAGTTTGAGGTATATTTCATGTTGTTTAAATACCTCAGAACCAGTAGCCTATAATTCTAATTTAGTTGCCCAAAATTAAGCTGGAATTTTTATAGAGTTACATCTAAAATTTGTAAGTCCTATGTGAAAAATGTGATATAACTCACCCAGCATGACCGTTAATATTTGCTTTTTTTAGAAAGAAAAACAAGCCAGAAACCCAAGCTTTGTACCACTAGTAGGCCACTAAAATATGAAAGTTTGAGACAGAGGAAAAATCTTTGTTTTTCTCTCAAAGAATCTGTAAAAAAGTTTCAAAGAAATCTTTTTGTTCTATATAATATTATAAGAGTATTCTACTACTCACTGCTAAATTATATTACCCTTGCTAAAAATTTTAGAAACCTTTCAGTGAGAAGATTTAATCTCAGTATGTTGGGAGCAGGAATTTGTAGCTGGGCATTTATTGCCAGGTGAGTGTAGTAATCAATGGAAACTTTCTGAGTGAATACGTTGGTCAGAAAGTACCTTCCATAATGCACCGGTCACGCTTTTCCAGCGTGCTCCTGCCCAGCTTTCACGTGAGTGAACAATCTTTCGCCATCTCACCCATCTTGGGAACACGCAGAATGTGTATCCCACCGTGGTTTTGCTACAGCAGAGGAGCATGCAGACTTCCAAGCTCAAAAAGGAAGAAAACCATTAGGGAAACTATCCCATTCTAAGGTTTCAAACCGAATCGTCAGCTCAGTACAGGCACACGTTGTTAATTGGCAGTGTTGGCTCAGGAACCACCTTGCCAGTGTGCAGCCTGGATAAACGTAACACCATCCACCTCCTCGGATCCCTAACTCCGGTTATGGCACAGGGCTGCTTGTTATCACATAACCCGGGAATATTTTTCCACCGAGGAGACGGCTCACACAGGCCAATTTGTTATTGCCACTCAGGATGAAACACATGCTGGAAGCAATGGGGAGATAATGACCCACTCCCTTTTTTTTCCCCTTGCCTGTGTCATTGGGAAGGCATTCCCGGGACACATCACCTGTGATGGAAGTGTCACAGTGCTCTGTGGTGCTCTGTGCATTGCACAGCCAGGAACCGATCCCCAAAAAATACAGGAACAGTCTGAATGATTCAGTAAAAGTGGGGCTGGTGCCAGGAGCCATCAGCACTCAGTAAAATGGTGAGTCAGAAATGTATCTGAAGTTGACAAAAGGATTAAATTAAATGAAGAATGGAGGGCGGATATTGTAGGATAAGTCATCGTGGATCACAGCAAATCCTCCCCGTTCAAATGCATCAAAATAGAGGGGGATAGACCCAGGTCTGCCTCCAGGCCACAGGGGAATACCTGAAGTTAATTCTCAAGTACAATGGGATAGGAAATATTGGTTGCAAACCCTAGGAGTGGAGAGGAGGAAAAGGAGGAAACCATGGTTGTGGAGGAAGACAGTGAAAAGCCTCATGGATCTGTCATGCGGGCAGAAAATCAAGATACCTCAGCTTTCCATATCTTGAAAACTATTTTCCGTTTCAGGAATGTGTATGGATAAACACACCAAACGGAAGAGGGATTAGCACACTGTGAAAACAAGTAAAGAACCTCCCTACCATACTAACTGCAAGAGAAAAGGGAAAAAAAAGAACCTTCTCAAATAACATAACCAGAGGATTACTGAAAAAGAGTTGTTTTCACTCTAGATGAATCAAAAGTAGTTGGTGGTCAAAACTAGGCCTAATTTCCGTGCCTAATACGATGTAGCCCTCTTCCTTGTGGCTGTAAAAATTTATCAAACATTTTTAGACTAGAAGTATTGAAAAAACGAAGTGAAAAAATGTGTATTCCTCTTGAAATTGCTTGGAAGTCCACGTTACAGGTCAAGACCCAGCTGTGCTCTTCAACCCCCGCCCTCAATCCAAGGAAAATAGGAAATGCACATAACCAGAGCTGGGTAGGAATGCTGATAGATCCCTGCAGATCCGTGCAGCAGGGCTTAAGTGTGTTTATGAGTTTGGTGGTTTGGAAGTTATGATTTGCATTTCATTTTTATCCCTACATCATAAGTTTCTTGGCAGTGCAAAGGGCTTGTAAACCTCTTGTAAATATCTTGTAAACGTCCAGCCAGGGTGCAGGCAGCAATTAGGAGCTGGAAAGAAACACGTCAATTAACCTGGTAGCTTAGCATCAATCTCCAGGGGAAAAAAAGAACCCAAACGCACTAATAATTTGTTACAGTTTCCATGATAGGTCAAAAATAATTATTTTAGCAGCGTTTGTAAAGAAGATGAACATTTTAGAAACACAGCTCTCAAACACATAAAAAGCTGGCAATCTTTAGGATGTCGAAGATTGAAGTCAATGTCTAACTAAATGCTGTAAAGACAGTGTAGTTATGGAATTGTTTTGCTTTTTTTTAAAAGTCTATTTCGACCTTCCATAATTCCAACTTACCTATCTGAGGCAATGAATTTTCTGTGAACAGAGAAATGAGGTCAAATGTACAGAAAAGAACTTTGGCTTAAAGAGCAGAAAAAAATCCCGCTGTTTGTTTTCCATGCACCTGCCTGTGGTCACAAGAGCCAAGGGCTTGTCCAGGACTTTAATTCAGAGGCAGGTCCCTGGCAGTCCTGTAAATGTTAAACAAAACAACGGCCATCTTTGCAACCCATAATGATCTAGAACTAGGCAGTGTGAAAAATTGCTTTTAGGCAATGAGTGGAACAACAACTCAAAAGCTGACAGCTGGGGCAAAGGGCACCAGCAAACTGCTGGCCAGATGGCAGGCACGGGGCTGGATCAATTAGTCCAGGCTGGAAGAGTTGTTTTATATTTATCTAATATCCCACTAACCCCAGGATTTTTTGTAGTCTTTCATGTTGTCAGAATGAAGATGGTTAAGCAGGTGGTTTACTTTTTGCCACTCTTCCATCCTTAGATGTCCCCTATTATGATGGAAAACAGACTGAGAATGGCAGCTACTTCGAGCGGAAAAAAAAAGGCTAAAATGTTCACATCAAAATACAAACAGATTTTCAAAGGTATTGAAACTCCTATCAATTCCAGCAATACTAATTAGTGTGCTGGTGCCCTAGGATTAATTATTCCCTGGGTTCTATTTGCCACCATCTCAAGGGACAAACCTCAATGGCTCTTAAACAGGGCACCTCAAAAGACAGCTACATCCATCTTCTATAATAAAGCATATTTTTAAAAACTGCCTTTATTTCACAATTATTGAAATTAAAAAATCAGTTCTATTTAGCATCTATTAATCAGCTAGAGACACTGAAAATGAATCTATTTAACTGTTTTAAAGGGTATGTGTATTTTCAGGACAAAAAAAAAAGTGAAAGAGAAAACATACGAAACTACACTTGGATTATGAACACCTAGAAAACGCTAATTTAATGGGATCTTGCAGGCTGTCTGTACACTGGGAATTTGCAGCAATTCCCTGGGAACCTGACCCGTCCAGTCAGCGGAGTGGATTATTACACATGTGGAGTGCTTGCTGGTGCTCTGGCACACAAATGCCACGTGTGCCTGCCACCACTGTCACATGCACAGGGAGAGCCTTTGATGTCCCTCTGCTTGCAGGGCGTCCCATCTTTCCCAGCTCACTGAGACAGAGAGGGATCAACGCAGCCTTTCCCAGGGCGCCTAAACACCGCTGGCTGCCTGTCTCAAATCTCTCAGCTGTGCCTTAGTGAGTAGATCAAGCCTGGAGAATTTCTACCTCCTTGCCTTCTGGTTTCAAAGACAGCGACGTTTCCTCTCTTGGCACCTCACAAATCTGCTTTTTTGCCTTTCCTTGTTTCCCAGCATCCATATTTGCTGCGGTTGCCACAAATCCATCTGGTTTGTTGCCATTCCACTGGCTGCTGTGGTTTTTGTTGTTGTTTTTTCCCCATAAGCTGCCTGTGATGACATTTTATTTCCCAGTCAGCACCAGTTTCATTCAGAAATGACTGCTGTAAGGAGCACATTTTAACATTGTTTTAGCACCAAAACTGACTGAAATTTGAGGTATGAAGCCATGCTGAAACCCATCATCACCGGTGGAAAAAATTCATTTTTAATGAATTACATCAATAATCTCTATGTATCAGCCTACAGCCCTACTGATGTATTTAGCTACACACCTATCTCCAAAATTTTCAAAGGCATCTATCTGATTTTTCCTGGCAATGAAATAATAGCCTGACTTTCCAGTCCTGCTGGGCAGACAACATTTTTAATTGCCTTTAATTTTCTGCAAATTCAAGCTCGGTTCATTTAGGATTCCCTTCTTTCTGTGGAATTGGAACGCACGAAATGACACCTATTGTATCAAGGTATCTCTTGGATCAAACATCTATATTTAGACATGCAAACATCCAGCATGCTAATTAAGCATTTGACTAATTTAAAGAACATGTGACTAAGTCATACAGATGGCTGACCCATTTAAAAGCTTAAGAGCTTCTGATTGTAACAACAGAACAAAATATGGCCGTGTTTAGCTTTAAATCTTTTCTTATGCAGAATGAAGCTTTAAGGGGCAAAACCAGGTTCCAAAATTGAGGTTTAACTGCCACTGGGTAGATGCTTCAGACAATGCTGCTAATAACACAGAGAACAAATGGAGAAAAACATTCATGTGGGTGCTCTAACTTGAAAGGAAATCAAATCTGCATTAACAAAAGAAAACTGTGTGTCTATGATGTGAAATCATTTAAATGATGTTGTTTGGAGGAGTGAAAACACAGAACTGAGGTATCCAGGATGCTCAACGCATTTGAATACCCCACTACCTGAAAAGTGCTGCATTTCTCACTCTATTTTTGTTCCTTCACTGATCTCAAGGAGTAGACTGCAGCTGTTTTTCCAGCACTAAATATGAAACACAACTTCTTCATAATGATGATCACGAGCACTGGTTATGAAAAAGCAGTACATTATTAGAAGCAATTGCTATAGATTAATTAAATTCTATTTTTGATGTAAGAGGACTAGGTCTAGGACCACTGGCATTTACTAACCCCATGCAAACCACAAAGGTTGAAGACAACTGCTCCAAAATCACTGAAGCCATTCCTGTCTATGTAGAACGAGAGAACCAAAGAAAAACACGTTTGAAACATTTAAATTATTATTATTCTAACACACTTTTCTGTATTTGAGGCTAATCTATTTTTTTCCTAGTAGTTTAAATTGAGACTTGCCCTAATAACTACAGCAGAGGAAGGTAAAAAATGACAAACACAAAGTAAGGTTTCCTATCTGCCTTGTCCTGAGTTTCTTCTACATCAAATTTTCACATTTTCCATGCATCTCAGTATCTCACTCTGTCCAGTGACAGTCCAATGGGCTATTTCCCATAAAAGCCACGTTTTACTTCCTGCCCGCTTACCTTGTTGTCCCCTCAATGGTCCCTTAAAGTCCACCTCTTCTGAAGGTGCATTTCAGTGTTTTCCATGTTTTCCATCAGATCTGATGACTGAAAGCACAAAATTAAAAAGGCTACATACAGTGCAAGTTTCTGAATGATGAACTTTTCATCAAAGCTGCAAAACGTGTTCAGACCTATCTTACAGACACAGAGATCCCCAGTTTATCATTACCTATCTCTTACTCCATCTCTTCTCCTCACCACAGACTGTCCCCAACACCTCAGCCCGTGTCACCCAGAGGCTGGCTGACCTTTCACAGCATGAACTTCATGTCCGTGTAATTGCCAGCTTGAGATATAAAATTGCCCTGGGTGTGTGTTGGGAATCAGCACAGACAGAATGTTCTGTTTATTGTATTAAAATAGACATTAATCTGTTGTTTCTGTTCATAAATATCTGGGTTTTTTCTAAAACAGAATAGGAACCTACGTCTGTCTGTAGCTGCCATACTCACCCCTCAGTCCTCTGCCATGTTATTATTCTTTGTTGCTCTTTCCATGCTTTTTCTGTGCCCTGATGTTTACATCAGGCATGACAGCAGAAGGATGAGTGCAAAAGGCTCCTGAGCTACTGCAAATACACAAATATTGGATATTTATAAAGGCCAATTACTATTTCAGGTCTTGAGAATAGATTCATTACATTATTTCATAACTAGTGCACATGAAGTAGCTGAATTTGCTTTGTAACTGAAAATATACTCAGCAATATCATATTATATTTTTATTATGTGAGCCTAAACCAGAGTTTTTATGTTTTTCTGACCTTATTCCTTGTGGCTCAGGGTAGGAAATGTATCCAAGCCTCATCTCTAGATACATAATTTGGATCCTCTGCAAGATACAAGTTTGAACATCTTTAGTAGAAGGGTCAATAAGCCTCCAAATCCTGTGATAAGTGTTCTCGTCAATAATCAGCTTAATTAAGAAGTGAGCACGCTCTCTCTCGCGCTTCTCTTTTCTGATCTTTTATTTTAGAAGTCATTTTGCCCCCACCCCCCGTGCTCTGTGCCGGAGTTAAACGCTCTGGCTCTGTAGCAGAGGCACTCAGAGTGCACAGATGGTGCAGGGAGCATGGGAACACTCGTGACTCTGATTTAATCACAGGCAGGAGGTAGGGACCAAGGCAGCCAGAGATGGCTGACTGATGTAGGACGAAAGCTTGGGGTGCCTGTGGAACTCAATTAGCAAAGGAACAGGCACTGCTGACCTGCTACTCAACTAGTTCTAGATCTTCCCTTGGGTGTAGATCACCGAGCTATGTGTACACTTTATTTACAGCACAATCGTGTGTGTGACACTGACCTTGTAGTTTGTGTTTAAACTCACTTTAAACACAACAGAACACAAATAGCTAAGCACTACGTCTTTTAATCTCCCCAAATCTTAATTAAGGGCGAAGTGTGGTTTGGATCATGCCTCAGAAAGTCATGTGGCAGCAGAGAACCAGTCTCCCCAGGTAAATAAAGATGATTAATTTGGAATTGTTTGAAGTTTGTTTACTCAATGCACATACATAACAGGAGGCTCACACAGGCAAATAAGGTGCCGCAGGAAACAAATATCAAGACAGGAGAGAAGGGAAAAAGGAAATAAATGAAGACACCCACAGCCAGATACCTGTGGAATTCAAACCAGCATTCACTGCTTTTTTTCCTGAAAAGACATAAAATCAGAGCAAGATGAGAGACAAAAGTACTTGTGTCACACTGAGCTTTGTGTGTGACCTTTGTTATGAAATGCAGTCACTTGGTTTTAGTCAAGCTAAAGTGCAAACGCTGTTTGCAACATGTGCCACTGGTGTTGCCACCTGCTCTCCCCCGGGTTTTGGTTTTGGATTTTGCACATTTTTCTTAGCCAATATTTAATCTCTTCTTGTTTGTTTGGTTTTTTTTATGCAGGCAAACACAAAGGTATACGCACACGCATCCCTTCCTTTAGCATATGGTAAGAAGGGTTGATAGGAAAGGAAAGAGAAGAAGTTTTTGCAAGTTACCCTTGCTTTGAAACAGATTCGCGACCAGCAAGTTTATCTACACGTTGGCCTGCGTAAAATTTAAAGTGTTAAACTTTAAAGGAAAAGCAAATATTAACTGTCCATGAAAATGTCCACGTTTCCCCCAATTTGCTGGTTAAGCAAGCTGAAATAGCAATTACTGATTAAAAAAACTCTATGTGAGCAATCCTAATATTAAATCGAGGTGTGGTAGGTGTAGTCTGCTGATGTATATTTTGTGTAAAAATATGAGAAGCATAGGTGATCTTCCTTACTCTTCTTCATGATGTTGGTTATCGTGTTGAAGAAGAAAAGCTTATGAGGCTTCAAGACACGAAAGAGATGTCCCATTAAAGGGTGAAGCAGAAAAAAAGAGTTTGCTGTTCTTAACTCTGAGGAAAAGGAATAGAATTAGGGATTATTCCCTGTGTAGTACAGACCTGAATTTGGGAGGTTTAACTCTTTAATCCATAATAACACATACTATGTAAAGCAACTGTCTACTTGAA
Organism: Rhagologus leucostigma; assembly: GCA_013397725.1. Classification (NCBI taxonomy): domain Eukaryota; kingdom Metazoa; phylum Chordata; class Aves; order Passeriformes; genus Rhagologus; species Rhagologus leucostigma. The sequence goes on along the minus strand of VZTD01003226.1, from coordinate 171,798 downwards.
AGAATGAGTTGGACTTGTCTTTGTATCTGTTAAGAGGAAGAATGTAGATATAATCTTGCAGATAAGGAGTTTAAGATGGATTATTCGCGTTGTTCAAAGGTTTTACGTCAGAAATAAGAAAAATAACCAGCTTTTTACCACTTTTATCATCCACAGTACATGTATTAGACACCAAGCCAGGGACCTCCTCCTTATCAGTATTATCAAAACCACAGCTGTCCCGTTTACTCATTATTTGTAAGTATAACCACATAATTCAGAAGTGGATGGGTATTTAAGATTAAAAATTCTGATCTCCAAAGAAATGCTCTTTACTATTGTGTGCATATGAATTATGACCAAAGTTAATGAATCACCTGTACCCTATTTCAGGCACCAATACAAGAATGAGCCTGTATATAGTTATACACTGACATAATTTATATAGTTATGTACTGGTCACTTTGATTTTGCAATTTAAAAACATTTTTTTTCCCTGCCGAAACAAACCCTGCCTCAGAAACTCCCGTAAGTACGTGCAGCTTTCACAGCGCCGAGCCTGTAACTTCATCTGTCACTGACCATCAGCAGCTTCAGAAAGCTCCGGCATCTCAAGAATGGAGTTACAGCCGAAAAATCCCTTTCGCAGCTCCACGTGGGTAAATTTCCTTGGAATTTCAAAGGAACGCGACAGCGCCGCCAGTCCCTGTCCCCACAGCGTGAGGAGTGGGCGGGGCCTCCCCGCGCCTGATTGACGTGCCTTTAGACCAATCGGAACACGCGGTGGCAGCTGGCCGCGATCCTATTGGCCGAGGAGGTAGCGGGGGGCGGGCGCAGGCCGGGAGCCGGAGCTGTACTGGCGGTGCCTCCCGCTACCCGCGGGTGCTGCGGGCGGGACGCGGTGGCGGCGCAGGGTCCCCGCGGGGTGACAGCGTGACCGGGCCACGGCCTGACCTCCCCGCCGCTGCCTCCTCACCCGGAGCGAACGCAGCCCCGCCGCTCAGCGCTCCCCTCCGCTTCCTTCCGCGCCGCCCGTCCTGCCTCGGGGGTCGCCGGAGACTGCAAAATGGCCGACGGGCGGGACGACGCCGCGGACCAGCTGAAGCATTGGAAGATCCACCGGGGCTCGCAGGTACCCGCCGGGCATCCCCGGTACCATTATACCCCGGGATAATGCGTCCGGAAGGGAGCGGGGAGCCCCGGCGCCGGAGGGCGCAGAGCCCCGCAGGGTTCCGAGGGATGCGGCGCTCCGAGCGCTCGGGCGTCTCCGGATCAGCGGCGGAGGGCGAGGCGCCCTCGGCCCGGCCCGGCCTCGCCCCCACGGCTTGGAGCTGTGCCCGGGAACAGCGAGGCACGGAGGGATGATGGAGGCTGCCAGCTGGCCCGCAGCGATAAGGGCGGTCAGCGCTGCCTGGCCCCGGCTGCTCCTTGCAGGCAGCAGTGGGGCTGCGCTGCGCCCGAGCCGCGGGTCCGCGGGCAGGGATGGACGGGGCTGACTTTTTCCCGTCTTTAAATCAGAAGTTTGCGGTTCGGTTTGCTGCCACGGCGGTAGAGCCCTGTGAAAATGTAACGAGGGAATAAAAGAAAGGATAAAGCACGTTCAGCAGGGCCAGGAGTTGGACTCGATGACTCTTGTGGCTCCCTTCCAACTCAGCATATTCTGCATGGGCTTGCTGACCAGAACGAAGTGAATTTTTTTAGGAAGAAATCCTTCCATGTGAGGGTGGGGAGGCCCTGGCACAGGTTTCCCAGCCAAGCTGTGGCTGCCCCATCCCTGGAAGTGTCCAAGGCCAGGTTGGACGGGGCTTGGAGCAACCTGGGCTAGTGGGAGGTGTCCCTGGCCGTGGCAGGGGGGCTGGAATTCAATGACCATGAAGATCCCTTCCAACCCAAACCATTCCGTGATTCTGTGAAGTGGATTGGGAGAAGTGATTGACTGAAATCATAAGGGCATGTAATCAACAGCGTGGCACTCAGTCATCTGAAGATGTAGAATAGACCCCAGAATATTCGGGTTGATGTATAAATGTTGCAAGAGTTGATTTCCCTTCTTCTTCGTCAAATCCCTGCGACAGTTTCCACATGTAGTTCCTGACAGAAACGTGTATTTGTCACTAAATACACTTTCTGCTGGTTTTAAGCGGCAGTCTTACAAGGTGCAAGTGGATGTCTCAGTTCCCACTGGAGCTGTTAAGTCGTCTTAATTTTATTTTTTCTCTTGGTTCTCAAAGGTACAGTGTGAAAACTACCTGATGAGCTGTGACTCCATCATATCCTAGCATGTGTCATAATAGTTCCTTTTTTTATCCGTGAGTAATTCTTTTTGTAGGGATGTCGGCTTTTCTGTGGTAAAGCAGTGTTTGAAAAGAGGCCAGGGTTAATTTGGAGATTGGGAGGCAACCCAAAGTCTGTGTTGCATAAGGAGTCATGAGACTTTAAGATAGAAAGTAGACTTATTAGAATTTTAAAGTGAGTTGTGTGAGGTGCAAAGTATCAGGAATGCCTGGAAGTGTGTACTTTGATGTGTGCTGTTTACCGCAGCAGTGACTAAAATTCTCCTGGCTTTGCTTCCCTTCTTTCTGTCACGGCAGGTTGGTGCTGTAACGAAATACACATTCAAAAGTTCTTATCTGTCAAGGTTTGGACTGTGTGCACCTCCGAACCGTAAGAAAACACAGGCATCAAACAAACTCAGGTCCAAAAGTAGTATGAGAATTCTGCCTTAAACTATGGCGTGGGGTTTTTTTGCCATTGTGTGCCCCACATAACATTATCCTGAAAATAAAGTGAATATCTCCTGCCATTAAATAAATAAATATTCTTCCAGTGTGAAGACCAGAAAGTCTGCGTACACAAAAGAGACTGAACTGTACACAAAGCTGTTAGGGTTTTTTTTATAGTCTTAATGTCAACAAGGTGTGGTTTTAGCAACTGCTTCTGGTGGCCTTAAATGTTGGCATTATAGAATAGTCTTGCCTGTAATAAATAAGCAGTGGAAAATATACTGAGAACAATTCTACTCCTGCATATTTCCCGTGACAAACTGCAGATAACCTTTTGATTGAAGCAGATGTTTCTTTGACTTGAAATACCAGTTTAGCTTTATTTACAGTAACTTTTCTGTAAGTTTCTGAGCGTCATGTTCATGTTTGTAACCAGTTACATATTGTCTTTTAAAATGTTTGTACGCATTTCAGCGTAGGTGAGGATTCCGGGCATCCCGAAGGAGTTGGGTTTATGCTTAAAGCTTTATGCTAATGAAGTGGTGAAGGAGGAATAAAGAAGTTGGATATTTTGGGAATTCAAGCCATCTGGAGTAGTGTGTGATGCACATGAGCAGGAACACAGTGGAAGTGCACTTATCCTGTCAAATGTGTTTTATGTGGTTATTCATAGACCTGAGTGAAACAAAGGTGTCTGGAACTCCCTGTGTTCTCTGCCTCGTCCACAGCTCTGGATGTGGATGTGAATAATTGTTCTTTCCCTGCTTTGTGGGTTGCCTCTTGGCGGGGGGGGGGGAAGTCTTCTATCAGATGGGAATTTTTTTTGTTTGCAGTAATCAACCCCTTAAAGCAGAACTTAGGGTAAGAATCGGAACCCCGTGAAGTCGCTGTTAAGAGTAGTAAAGGCTTTTCTCATCGAGAATTGCTTTTTCTTTCTCTCCACCATCCCTTTTCATTTACAGAACTTTAGAAGGAGGAGAACTAGTCAGGAGGGGCTGAGGGAGTTTGTGCTGGCGTGGTTCAGGTGTGTGGAGGCTTCAGGTAGGATGGTATGGATAGAGAGCCCGTGTGGAATTATGTCAGTTTAGTGCAACATGTGATGGATTTGTACTTAAGTGGTCATAATCTGTGACTGCTATTTGAGCTCGCCCTGTTGCAATCTTTTTCTTTATTTACTTTATTTTTTTTTCCTTTGTCCTTACTTGTTTTCTGTTCTTCTAAGTCCTTCACAGACAACTGGCCCCTAACAATAAATGTACTCCAGGAGAAACTGATGTACCTTTCTCACTACATTTTCTCCAGCAGCCAGTAAAACAGGAATATTGCCTTAGAGGAGCATATAACCCCACATGTGATGCAGATAAAGTCTTTTCTACTGGAATCTTTTTATGAGAAAGTAGGAGTACGCTCAGTTATAGTGCAGGTGTTTCTTGAAGTTGCAGGACGTTTCCTGGCAGTAGAGCTTCTTAGGGCTTGTGTTAATCTTAGTCCTTCCGTGGTCCAGGAGTCTAAAATGATGATTCCTGAGGTGTTCGTACTTCTGTTATTTTCCATAGCTCTTCCAGACCAACAGTAATCGTGGAAAACCCCTTTTAGTCTAGCTGCAGCTCTTTCCTTATGCCTGTGCCCCTGTGCTGACATTACCTTCTTCTTCCTCTCCTTTCTCCCTTATTTTCCAGCAGCTGCTCCTTTTTTAGTTTTTTTTCCCCCCATGCTATATTTTTCTTGAAGCAAAATCAGTAGTCTTGAGAAGAAATATTTCTGAACCGTGGAAAACATTCCTGGATTTTCATGACTTGAACTCCCCTTCTTAAATTGCCCTAAACCTGGCTCTGTGATTTAGGTAAACATCTGTATTTTCTGTGACTTCCTCCAGAATCTGGAGTCATTTTGCCACTTCTTGTTGATCTATTCTGTGACATGTCACGGTTGAACAGTCATGCACAGCACATGCAACAGTCATTGCGTGGCTCAGATCCAGAGGGTTTTTAATTTCTGGTGTTGATGGTGACTTTCTCTCGCTTCCAGAAACCAGATGTCCTGACCACCGGTGCTGGGAACCCCACTGGGGATAAGCTGAACATCCTGACAGTGGGGCCACGTGGACCTCTTCTTGTCCAAGATGTTGTTTTCACTGATGAGATGGCTCACTTTGACAGAGAGAGGATTCCTGAGAGAGTTGTGCATGCAAAAGGGGCAGGTATGTTTAAAATCACGTATTTTCTCTGTGTGGAGTTAGACTTCAAGAGCTTTTGAGTTAACGTGTAGATTGTGACACATAAATTACATTGTTATCTCTAATTTAGTGTTACCTGCTGTCATAAATCTATATAAACAACAGTGGTAAGGCCTGGTTTAAAAGAACTCAGTGCCAAAACTTGAAGCACTGAAAAATTGTTTACAAAAACGAGAGAAAATGTGGTTGTAGCCCTTCAATTTTTACTGTATTTGCTGTAGTCTCTGCTTCCTCTGTTCCTCCCCATCTCTATTTAATGTTGTTTGCGTGTTCTTTTATAGAGAATTTGGCTTTGTCTTTTAATGTATGTCTGCCAAAGCAAGCTGATGATGCAGTATTTAAATTCCAAAAACCTAAACCTTTAAAAAATTATTATTGGCTTTAGTGAGGTGCAATCAGTACCTTGATTTTTGTTATGCGTTGCCCTAGAAGGAGCAAACGTGGGGCTGTATTTAAAATGTGAATGTACATGGGAAAAGTTCCTCTGTGGGGGTGGGAAGGGTTCTGTTGCTTCACCCAGGTGCACCAAAAATTCCGCAACACGTAGCAGGATTAAAGGAATACCCGCCTTGCTCCCAGAGAAATACCCAGATCTCGGCAGAAGAGCGTCTTCTGTGCTGCTGCTGGGAGCTGCTAACAGTCAGTTAAGGAGGAGAGAATGAGCAAATAGTTTGTGTTAAATCCGTTTCATTTTGGGAAAGTAAATTGAGTGTTTAGAGCCTTGTTTCAGCTGGTGTATTGCCATGTTTCCCTTTGACTTGAAGCTGTGTGTTAACAGACAGGCTGTGAGTGGAAGGAAGGTTCTTAGATCTGATGTTTTGACCTTGCTGTTCTTCAGGAGCCTTTGGCTATTTTGAAGTCACTCATGATATCACCCAGTATTGTAAAGCAAAAGTGTTTGAGCACATTGGGAAAAGGACTCCGCTTGCCATCCGCTTCTCCACTGTCGGTAAGGCTCTAAATTCACTTCGTGTCTTCCACATGTGTGCCCTGAGAGCAGTGTTTGCATCGTGGGGCACTTAAGGTGGTAGTTTAAACGCTTTCTTCCAGGCAGTTCCTCTTTTCTGATTTTCATTTAAAGGGAAGACCTTAAGCAGCTTTTGCCTCTTTCTGTCAGAGCTCTCTGGAGACACTTTTCTGTCTGCAGTGTGAGAGGGAGGGCAGCCCGAGCTGGTTTTTTTCTGACGGAAAGCTTGCTTTGTTTCTGCTTGGATCACGATCGACACTTGCAAGTTAAATACCTATAACCTCTTATGCTGCAGGAGTGTTTTGGGGATGAATGATGTAACCTAAATACCAGGCAAAGGAAAATAAACAATCTTCCATAAATAAACTCTGATTTCTTAAAGATTGGAATGCACAAAGCGGCAGAACCTTAAATGCTATTCGTTGAAGCTAATTGTGATCAATAGCTTGTCTCATAGAAAAATTATAATTCATGATGTGTATGTATTTAAAAGAAAAGAAATCCTAATGAGGATTCAGTTCTGGAAGTATTGGAGAGAAGAAAGTCCAGCAAGGCTCAGGGAGCTGCTGGTGTTGGCCTGTAGGCTGTTCCAGTGTTAAATCCCTTAGGATTTAGGGGGTCCTGAGGGTTGTGCAGGGTTAGGACGTGGAGTTGAGTTTGAAATATGGACTGCTGCTGGAGCAGGTTGTTGCATCCCTCCCTTCCCTTTCCCTGCCCTGTTTGGACACGTTTCCTGCCTGCTGTTCTGGAATACTCAAGTTTTTTAACGAGAGAATGAGCGTCCTACTGATTTCATCACAATTCAGCATTAGCTGTTCTGGGCACTTCTGGAACACCTCTGCTCAGGTGCTGTGCTGGGCACTTGTGCTCTGGTCTGCATTCCCATTGAAAATCCCATGCTGGATGAAGCAGGAGGAATTAAAAAGATTACAGCTCTTCCATAGTTTTTTTATTAGGCACGCTGGTTAGATTGCTACCTTCCAAATGGGAGCTTTCTAACTGGGATTTGGTGCCCAGAAACAAATGTGGGTTTAGATGATTCAGCCTTATAATCTGATGATGTCTCTCTCAGTGATAATGCAAATTCCACTCTTAATTGGTTCGAGTGGATATACTTGTTTTTTCCTTCTTTTAACTGTGGCCTGAATGTTTGTTTGGCTGGGTTCACACGTGGAAAACTCACAGTGCCTGAAGTATCGCTGAAAATATTCCTAAAATTCCTTGCTGTAGAAAAGACTGCAATAAACCCTGCCCTTTTAGGGTTTTATGGCCTGTTTTCAGGTTATATTTACATGCATTTCGTATCCTAACACTTCTCTGTGTTTATGTATTTCTCCAAGCTGGAGAATCTGGCTCAGCTGACACAGTTCGTGACCCCCGAGGCTTTGCCATGAAATTCTACACGGAAGATGGGAATTGGGATCTTGTGGGAAACAACACTCCCATCTTCTTTATTCGGGATGCAATATTGGTGAGTAAGCACCAAAGGTGAGGGTGCTTTGTGAGAGTCCAAAAGCTCACTGACAGCTTGTTCTGGCTTCCTTCAGAAGAAAAAAGCTGCTGTTCTGACACACTTAAATTTTGTTCTTTGTCAGATGGTCCGAGCATTTTTTACTTGGAAAGATGTTCTTGAACAAAAGTAAATTAAAGAACTAAAGCTTGATTACTTACGTGGTTTCATACTTTTCACTTGAACTTTTCACTTTAAAAGCTTCTTGCCAATTCTCTTTATTAAATCTGGGGTTTTTTTGTTTTTTGGCATAAGTTTAAGAGCACTTGGTAGAGGGGCTTTCCTTGAGTGCAGGAGTTCTGCACAGATATTTTATAGTATCTGTGTATTCATGTATGAATCACATAAATACAGATATACAAATCTGAACAGTTTTATCTCTCACCTTATCAACCACAAAATGAAAGCGTTCTTTATCTCTGTTTATTCTAATTGTGAATGTTTGGCATTACCCTAATTTTACTGGTCTGTGGATTAATTTGTTTGCAGGAAGGGTATGGCAGTAGAAGATATTTTTTTTTCGATGGTCTTACAGCTTTATCTTTAATTTCTTTTTTTTTTTTTCCTCTTTTTCCTCTTTCTTTTCTGGACAAATTAGTTTCCATCCTTCATCCATAGCCAAAAGAGGAACCCCCAGACTCATCTGAAGGATCCAGACATGGTGTGGGACTTCTGGAGTCTTCGCCCTGAGTCTTTGCATCAAGTAAGCTTCTGTGACTTTATTTTGTATGATTAAGAAAATCGTGTTATGACAGCAGGTTTTTAACTCTCTCTTTTCCGTGTTTGATCTAGAAGCCTACATAGTCTTACTTAGATTTTATTTAAATATAATTTTAAATTATCCATGCTTCCCTGTGCGTACAGGGGAAATCAGTTTTATTTCATTAACACTTAAAGCAGAAATTCCTCAAGGAATTCTTGACAGCATTAACATAGCTCCCAGTGATGCAGATTAATGCAATAAACAAACTTAGTGTGGAGTGATGACTTTCTCCTCGATCTGCTGAGTCCATTAATAGTGTTTGATCCTTGTCTTCAGGTGTCTTTCCTGTTCAGTGACCGTGGCATTCCCGATGGCTTTCGCCACATGAATGGATATGGATCACACACTTTCAAACTGGTTAATGCTGATGGAAGAGCAGTTTACTGCAAATTCCATGCCAAGGTATTGATCTTTTTTTTTATTGTTATTATTATTGGAACTATGCATCATATTGGATAAAAACCAGTGTGTGACTTTTCAAGTTTAACTCAGGCTCAAAGGTGTGTGGAGTCCTTCTTTAATATCAGTTTCATGCCTTCAACCAATAGGAGAGGCATCTTTCTTCTTGCTAACACCTGTAATCATTTACAGACTGTAAAAAAATCTTCTTTGGGCATCTGTCTCTTGTTAATGGAGCACTGTCAGTGAACTGATTTTTATCTGGAAGGCAGCTGTTAAATGTACTATAAATCTAAACTCAAGTTACTGGAAGTTAGAACTTGGACAGTCTCATTCTTGGATTATAAATCGTGTTAAAATTCATGCTGGTTAATGATTTCTGTAGTGCTTTCTGCATGCTGTAACTGGTGCTTTTGTTGCTTTTAGACTGACCAGGGCATCAAAAACCTTTCTGTGGAAGAAGCAGGAAGACTGGCTTCTACTGATCCTGACTACGCCATACGGGACCTTTACAATGCCATTGCCAAGGGGAACTATCCTTCGTGGTCCTTCTACATTCAGGTTATGACCTTTGAAGAAGCAGAGAAGTTCCCATTTAATCCTTTTGATGTGACTAAGGTATGTCTGATACTGCTGGGAATATTCAGTTTCAGGTAGTTTTTAAGTGTGTTCTTTATTGTCGAGCCACGATGAGCCAGAAACTCTGGAGATGAAACTGTAGTCGTGGTACATCTGATGTTACTCTTCCTCTGGGAAATACGGATAGGGCTTGATTCCAGGCCTGCAGATCCCATGGCACTTCAGAAGTTGATCTCAGAGCGGAGTCACACCCTGGGCCTTGCTGGTCTCATTTTGTCCCACTCCCAATAGCTGTTCCTAGGAATGCCTCGTTGAAAGATGCTGACATAAACTTGTAGTGCTCTTTTTTACCTCTAACACTGCACTCCCCAAGTGGCTAAAGACTCTTTCAGCTTAAAAGTGCAGCTCAGATGGCAAAGAAAAGGCTAGTTAAGCCAGTTAAGCATTTTGGAGTAGCTGAAAACATTTGTGCCACCAGTTCCACCCACGCCCTGCTTCCCTAGGCAGCTTTTCAAGGGCCTGCGGGTATTTCATTCAAGTAGTCAGGTGCTGAGATTAAGCTGGGGTGATGAAATAAGTTGCATTAATACCCTGTATTAATTGCAAAAGGCTTCTTAAAATAAGACATTTCTCAATGTTTGTTAGCAAAAAAGAAACTCAGTAATGTATTTTCTCAATCGAGACTTAAATCGGGTGAATTCTGCCTGGCAGTTAAGCTGCATAATACTGTAATAATGTTGATTTTGCTGGACGTGTGTTGTGTCTGACAGGTTTGGCCTCATGGTGACTACCCTCTCATCCCTGTGGGAAAGCTGGTCTTGAACAGGAATCCTGTCAACTACTTTGCAGAGGTGGAACAGATGGCTTATGACCCTAGCAACATGCCCCCTGGAATTGAGCCCAGCCCTGACAAAATGCTGCAGGTAAACAGGAGGTTTGCCCTGGGGAGCACTGGTTACTCTGCTGCTTATGAAAGCTTTGGATTGACATGCCCCAGTCTTTTACAGGTGGTGGTTAACGTTTGCGATCGATGTTTTAGGGACGCCTCTTCTCGTACCCTGACACCCACAGACACCGCCTGGGCCCCAACTATCTCCAGATCCCTGTGAATTGTCCCTTCAGAGCCAGGGTGGCCAACTACCAGAGGGATGGGCCAATGACTGTTTCTGACAACCAAGGTAGCCAGGAAAACAGCTTTTGATATCATGATGCTTAATGCGTGGGCTGCAGAATTCTCTTCTGTTCACAGGGGGCTTAAGATCCATGTTTATTATCTTTACATACTTGGGTAGAACGCGTGTATATCTTCTGTTAATCCAAGAAAGGAGACTTGGGATACTTTGTTTAAAAGTATAAAAACCAAGTGAAGCTCAGGATGTGTTTAAAGGCCTTTTTGTCAAGTTTTAACAGAAAGAGGGTTTGCAGGAGAATACCCGCAGTCAGATTTTAAAGACCGGCTTGGGTATGCGCAGTTCACGTCACTAAACTGCTTTGCTTTCAGATTTCTGAGAGATTGTGAAAGACAAAAGTGAAAATGCCAGGAATAGAGCTGTCACTTCCCCTCTGTTGAGCAGCTTCTGTTCTGTCAGGGTTTGCCCAGTAGTGGCTGTTTTCCACCTGAGAGTAAACAAGGATGTACTTAAGCCGTGGCTCATGCCAGAATATGTGTTCCTCTGGGCTATGAATTCAGACACTTGCTGAGGGAGGAGAGGGATATATTTGAAAAACAGGAACTTGAGAGCAGCTGCTCTTGTCCCCAGAACAGATAATAAGTTTATTTTTATGCAGTTCTCTAAGTTCCTTATGTGTTTGAAGTACACCCCCTACACAGGGAAGCATTGTAGTACTTCAGATATGCAAATGACAGTGTGTTTTTATGCTGCCTTGGATTTCAACCATGAGTTTGTCTATTGTAGTTGAGCAATATTGTTGTGAAAGTGACCACATTTTCTCATTTCTGAATCAAATCAATATTCCCTGAAAAAAGCTATGGGAATTCTCTTTGTAGCAAGTGCTGTTAAGTTTTGGCTTGAAGGTGTTGACAGAAAAATGCAGACAGCTCTTTTTAATAAAATGAATCGTAACTGAGTAACTGATTTAGATTCCTCCAGGCAAAGAAACATCCTCTTGTCTTCTGACTTATTTGAGAGTGCTGCCATCTGATTGATCTGGTTTGGGGATATTTTTTTTTCCCCAGGTGGTGCCCCAAATTATTACCCAAACAGCTTCAGTGGTCCCGAGGACCAGCCCCTGCTCAAGGAGAGCCGCATGTTTGCCTCGGGAGATGTTCAGCGCTTCAACAGTGCCAATGAGGACAATGTGACCCAGGTGGGGGTGTGGAAAGGCTTTGTGCTGCTTGGCACACTTGAGGAGTGTGTAGGGTGTGTATTAGTGTGAGTTCTCACAGAATCTGAAATCCAGATTTTGGGTGTCGTTATGTAGAGGCTCTGCCATGTCTTCTTGCCATTAGTGTCTGGAGAAGGAGTTGTTGGCAGGTTTGCCAAAGAAAAACCCTCACAGATCGGTTGCCTTTTTAAGTATTTTGAGTGTTTTAAGTATTGCTTGACTAGGAAGTGAAAGCTATTCTTAGTCACGTCTGGGAATTTCAAAATAAACCTTTTTTTTTCCCAATGGCCAGGTGCGAGAGTTCTACCTCAAGGTGCTGAACGAGGAAGAGCGCCAGAGGCTGTGTAAAAACATTGCAGATCATCTGAAGGATGCCCAGCTCTTCATTCAGAAGCGAGCTGTAAGTGCCCTCTTTGGGGTTTGTTCCTGGTTTTCCACCAGTCTAATAACTTTGTCATAAGGGCTTGTGGAAAGGAAGATCAGGAATTCTCTGAAAAGGCTGGATTTTTTCTTGCGCAGGAATTCTCGTACTTTAATACGTGCATATTTTACACAATATAACATCAATACATAACATGTTAAAGTAACTTTTCCCTGGGGGGAAGAATGGGGTAGATGTTGAACACATGTTTAGCTTGGTGTTTCTGAAATCAGATGACTGCCAGAGTAAGGTTTTGCTCCAAACAAGGAAAAGGCAGTGAGGGCCAAGGAGGGATTGGATCCTTATCCTTCCCAGGGCAACTTTGTTTAAATTGGGAGTGAGCTCTGTGTGGGATAACAGAAATAGTGTTTGAAGATGTTCATAGCTTGTTTATGACCGATCAGAATTAACCTTTTCTTCCTTATGATACCTGCTGCTTGTAGCCCAGGAAATGTGGTAAAGAATCCTTTTGAAATGGAGGAAAAAAATTCTTGTTGCCTTTTCTGTTTTGTCTTCCTGTTCAGGTGAAAAACTTCACTGATGTTCATCCTAAATATGGAGCCTGTATCCAGGCTTTGCTGGACAAATACAATGCCGAGAGTGGGAAAAAGGTATGGTCATGATTTTTGTGGCTAAATTTTGGCTGGCCGTGAATTATTTTGGCTTCTCTTGTAAATCCAACGAAGTGAGAAATCGGTCTTGCTTCCTGTTTGATTTAAAGGCCGGAAGTCGATGCTTGTAGAACTGCAAGATAAGGAGACATCACTCTAATAACAATTACATGTTGATTAACTGCTGAGGTACAAAGACTTTATTTCAGCTGGGGTTTGTAGGGTTTCTGGAAGATAACTGTCTGTGATATAAAATGTGGTCAGGTTGATTACCCACTCTTTGTGATGGTAATGGAACACCTCCACAAGCCTTTCCTGGGCTCAGTGCTTGCTCCAAAGAACAACAACTTTGTTGATTGAAGTTCTCCTTTTTTCTTGAAGATGTCTACTTTAAATGGAACCTGCTCTGAGTTTTTCCTGTTGCTTTATTTTCAGGATGTGATCAGGACGTACACACAGTCCACAACTCGTATGTCTGTCAAGGAAAGGTCCAACCTGTAAATCTGCAGAGATCTGCTCTGAATTTTGCGTCCTTCCACCTGCACAAGAACCTGTCCAACACTTTAATGAATGTAGCAGACTTGGGCCAAAGCACAGGAGTGTTTTAGAGGTGTGATTTACTGAGCTCTCAAGTGCTGTCTGTACTGGAAACCAGGTAACACAAGCTCCAATCCTAGTGCCTTTCAACACTAGTGCTTTACTGCTTGATAACAGCTTAGGGGATTTTTAAACAACTCATGATAAGAGATTGCCTTCATTTCTAGGAGCAAACAGAAATGTAATCAAAATACTGCTTCATTTTTTTTGTTGTTGTTGTAAAACTTTCCTGGCTAAATCACACAGTAGAATTTCTGTCAGGACACTGTGATTGCCCTCATGGAGAAACTTGTTAAAAAGTTGATGCTGTTCAGTATTTCTAATAATATAATTACGTGTTTGTAAACACATCCCTTGAATTTCATTTTTGGCCTTCCAGAAATAAAATGATACGTAGTAGTTTGAGACACACCAACATTTTACTCATTCCTTATGATAAAGGCAAAGCTAACTACAAAGTTTAAGCTAAATGTAGTTCAATTTTATTCCCAGTATATATTTTAAGATAATCTTTGCTTACTAATGCTGTGTTGGGATATAACTGACGTAAGGGAGGTAGCAAAAGATATTTTCTTATTCCATGCACTGTACAACTTAATTGATTCCACCTTACAGTCCTTTCAGGGGTGGGAGAGTAAATTGTTCTTTCTAATCTGTAAGAATTTAAATCGAAAAATAGTAACATGCCAAGTGTTTGAGAAGTGAACCTTTGGGTGCATGAATATTGAAATTCAAGCTCAAGAGCTGTCCAAACTATTCCCAGTGGCTGCTGGAATGGTTATTTTACTGCAATAATCTGCTGTTGCTATTTCTCGATCAAGCCAGGGCTAATTTTCAGAGTTATCCTTTAATTAAAGCAGCATGTTTGTACTAATGCAGACATCTAGAAAATATGTCTAAAACCTGATTGGAGGCGTGTTGTAATGTTACCCAGCATCTGCAGTTTAGTTAATCTGTGCAAAAAAATTTGCAACCCAGTTATGGGATAATTATTGTCCAAGCTAAATGCAAAGCATTTCAGAGCCCAGCTACTGCTCTTAACTCAGGCAAACGTAAAGAAATTCAAATCATAGCAGTTTTGGGGTGATTTGTCAATAATGGCTGCATTTCTGGGTCTGTCTTGAGTTGTGTTTTGACTAGGATTACTTCCTGCTTTAAGCGTGAATTCCCAGGAATGATAGCAGGTAAAGCAAAGTAGATACTAACTGCTGTTCCATTAAATTTTGGAGAATGCTACTTGCTCTGCAGTTCATTTATCTACCAACCTGTTGTGAGAAATTAGCTGGGGTAGAGGTGCAGTAAAATAATATGAACTGATAACCTACTGTATTCTGGGGTTCCATTGGCTTTTTACCTGATCAGGCATGTGGGGTTACATGATTGAGTGGGAATATTTCGTGCTGGAACAGAAAATCCTAAAGAGTTTTGGAAAAGGCTAAACAAGGCCTGATCTTCTAATTTTGGTTGTGCCTGCTCAGTGATTTATATTGTTGTCTTCTTTTGTTTCTGAAATAAATGGAATTGAAAATCTCTTGGCAACATGTTTTTTTCTGTGCAAATGTCTTCAAATACTTTGTGGTAATCTAGGAAGTTTGTACATCCCTTCATCTCTTTTTCTGGAGATGGTGCAGAAGCTGTAGGTTGGATGCACTTTTTGCAGCTGCCTTTGTTTTAAAAACTCACATTTCAACCCCACAGTTGTGCTTAAATGACTTAAATGACCTGTGTTCTCTGCTAAACTGGCCATGACAAGTGTTGTACAGAAAACTTGGCTTTTCCCAAAGCTGTGGAGAGCATTAGGCAGCACTGGAAGAACAACAGTGCTATTTCTTCAAACAAATAAGACAGTAAATCCATTTACAGCTCCTTATCGTGAGAATAAAGAGACTGTTGACATGGCGCAGCCTCAGTTTTGTTTTGTTTTTGTGTTCTGTTCAGTTAAAATCAAACATTCCTTTGACAGGTTGTTGCAATATGATTTCAGTGATCTGTAAAGCAGAATTGCTCAACATTTTCTCATTACTGTTTTATTTTAGATGCACATCTCTAGCAGTGGAATTGGGAGTGAATTTGAAACTGATGTTTGGGAAATTACAGCTTCTGGAGGAGTACCTCTTCTTTTCATGGGCCTTCATTCCTAGGTTATTTTCCCTTTCCCAAAAGATTTGAACTTGGGTATCCAAAAAACGTGAGCAGATTCCAGAATCACATTAGTTGAAGTGAGCTGTGCCAGGAGCTGAGGAAGCTCGTGGGATTGCTGAATGTTATGTGGGGAGAAAAAGGTTGAGGTGGGTTTGGATCAGACATCCAGTGCTTCAGAGATGCTGGAAAAAGCCCTGATTTCCTTTCCTGAGCGCAGCTCATTGATGGGAATTGCCTGCTAAGCAGTGTGTGGGTATCCATAATTTCAGCTTCCAGTAAATTTCAGCTTCCAGGTTTTGCCAAATACTCCATAGCTGTTGCTCATCTCGCAGAAACAGGCTATTTGTTCTCTCTTTGGAGCTCTGATCCACGAATTCTCACAGGCAGGTGAGTCACCATTTTCTCACTGAATGTTTTATGAGGGTGATGAGGCCCTGGCTCAGATTTCCAAGGGAAGTGGTGGGTGCCACATCCCTGGAATTATTCAAATCCAGGTTGGACAGGACTCTGAGCAACCTGGGATAGTGGAAGATGTCCCTGTTCACTGCAGGGGGGAGTTGGACTGGATGAGCCCTCTATAACTCTGTCTACACTCTGAGTTCAGCTTGCTGTGGGGTTTGGGGCTCAGCCCAGCACTGCAGAAGTGAATTGATTTGCTGATGTGCTGCGTGTTCTTATCTCTTGCTGATAGCAAATTCCATGAAGGTCTGCAGTGCATGGTAAAGCCTGACCTTTGCCCCCCAGGTAATATTGCAGAGCTCAGTCTGAACTGATATTTGGGATCAAAGTTGTGTGGCCATGACACAGGTCATGGCATGCAGAGGTGGACTTGAGCATAACCTCGACTCTGACATCAAGAATTAGACCTCAGCGATTGCCTAAGGCCATTTTGGACAGAATTGGGAAAAGAACTAAGGCTCTACTTCAATTATTGTAAATTAATTTAAGGCACCTTTGCCAGGTTTGTGGCATTCAGGATGATTCCGGCTGGGATGGATCGGTAAGATGAAGAAGATTCCCAAAAAAAGCCCTGTGTTTGCAAAAGGTTGTGAAGTGGTGCCTTGTTACACAGTCTGGGAAAGCAAACCAGGGCTGAACAGCGAGGCAGCGGTGCAAAAATAACAAGTGAAGTGTTTGGTAGCTGACTGTTAACGATGACACTTTTACAGCCTGGATTGCAGAGCACGGCCTGTGTGGTTTAATTGTCTGATGAAAGCTTGGCCTTTGTTGCGCTGGAATTCCACCTGAAGTCAAACTCCAACCCCAGAGCAGATGAAAATCTCCCTGCACTGCAGGCCCTCTGGAGCTGGGCTGAAATTTGTTCTCAGATCACACACTGAAGCTTGATAAACTGATAGCTGTACTTTTTTAATGAAAAAGAAATATTTTTACATCCTGCTACCCGAAGTAAGTGGATAGAAGGGGTCAGGGAAGACAGTGTCTTCATAATTTCTTACAAACCTCAGAACTGTTCACCTTGATCTTAATCCATTTCTTTCAAATGAGTGCAAGATTCTAAAAGGCTTTTTGCGTAGTTGTAGTCAAAGTTGGATCCAGTGATGCTGTGATTCAAGTACTGTAACTCTCTAATGGACCGAGTCAGAAGGAAAACTTAATTTCCTGTGTCATAGCATGTGATGAACCACAGAAATCCTTTATCTAGATCTGCTGTGTCTTAATTTCAGTGTTTAGTCTTTGCTTGTTTCTCTCAAGTTCCCCATTTTTAAACTTTGACTGGGATTGGGAACTTTGTTATTTTTTTTAGTGTTTGGTTGGGGTGTTTTTTTCCAGTGCAACAAATCCTTGTCCCTGTGATTGTTGATTCGGGACTGACACAGAAGAGGACACACTTTCCTACAAACAAACAGCTGGGAACCCAAACTATTGTGTGATTCTCTTTTCCACACCTGGGAATCTTTGAGCTTGTGCTTATATGGTGTAAGGTTTAGTGAGGGAGGAGGTGATGGCAGGTACTGGTTACAGACTAAGCTGCAGTTGCAACATTCCCCAAACAGAACGAAAATACAGAATTCCTACATAACCATAGCTCCTGTGTTGTCTGCAAGGTCACAACAAGGCTCTCGACTTCATGGAGGGAAGCTGGAAAACCAGGAACAAAGAAATCTCACTTTCCCTGCTCTGCTTTGTGTGTGCAGAGCCCAAGGTGCTTTAGCCACTCTGTACTTATTCCTAAGAGATTTTATTGGAAAAACGCTTCGCTTTGAATTTAAACTTTCGGTATTATTTCCAGTGGGAACTGTCTTCCCTGAACCTCTGATTCCAAGACACTACTGTAAGAAAAGAATGGAATTTTGCCCTTCAGAGCTGCAGGAATCAAGGCTGTGTTTTAGAGTAAGCCAGTTAACATTTTGTATTGTTTCCACCATTGTTCACATTTAAGGAAGATACTCTCCTGCTGATGCTAATTTTCCTTTCACTCTGTTTTCATGTGCCATAACTTTTTTGCAGGAGTGGTTTTTTGGTTTGTTTATTTGTTTATGCTTTTCTGTTGGGTTATATGGCTAATTTCTATGTGTTTCCTTCTTTGGGCCTCTCAGTGACACCTTCTTTGTAAAATCTCATCCAGCTATTCAGTGTTTTCCTGAGGGAGTGCAGGCAGCCTTTCATCTGAGGCTGATACTGATAAGATTGGTCAAAGATACGCAGGGAAAACTTGGCAAGTGCTCGTGTTTGCTCTGGCATTGATCCATACGTTGCTTAGGCTTTATTCCGTGTTTATCCACAGTCTCAGTCTTGCTCAACCCTCTTGCACACCTTTCCTCACTGGAGCACGGTTGGGTCCTCAAACAATGGAAACATTCACAGCTCTCTTTTTTAATTGCATTTTGACTTGCAAGAGTCCTGAACTAGGAGCCCAGTGATGTCAAAGGTCCAAAAATCAAATCAGGATCTTCAAAATCAGGCCTTTCATCGACCCAATAAATCATTTTCAAAGACTGACTTTAAGGTAATTTTAAAAGGCTTTTTAAAACAGTGGAAATGTGTTTGTGGGTAAGTGATACTGGTGTGACTCCTGTTTTATTTCTTCATTCTGCCACAGAATCTTTGGGAATTGCTTCTTTTACTGCCCTGGGTCGGGAATTGTACTTTGTGCTGTTAACCTCTAAACATAATTGCACTTTTTCCAAGGCAGGAAAAATGGTTTAATAGCAAATCTTTCCCTTGTTCTGGCTGACTGTGCGGGGTTAAAGGTTTTTAAGGATTTCAGCCAATCATTGCACAAGTGCTACAAAGTCCATTTGTTACATTATCAGAGGCTTTTTTATATCTTTTTTGCCTTTCGAGATTTCTATTTATTAACCTTGAATTATTGTAAAGAGTGGTGGTAACTGCTGAAATTCAGAGGAATTTTGTTCCTGTTAGTCTCCTTTCCAAAAGCTGGTCTTTTATTTCAGGGTCTGAGTATGTACTCACTGTAGTAGTCACTTGAGACAAAGAACAGGCTTTCTTAGTAATTGATGGAAAGATACTGTCACCTCTCAAGGGCAATTCAAAGTACCTGGACCAGCCTCTTGCTCTGACTCACCTTCTGCCTGGCACAGCCAAAATTTGATCTAATCTTGGTTTAGCTGCAACAGCAACTTTTGGAGTTGACCAAATGTCTGTAGGTGATTTATTTTACTTTTGGTTTATCTTTCTATAGTGTAATCTTAGTCCTGTGTAAGTGGGGAGTGCACATGGAGTGTACACACGTCTCAGCCCAACACAAAGTACAAAAAAACCCCAAGAAGCAGATAAATTTTGAAGAGAGCAGTGGGCTTGAGCTGGTTTCAACCCATGTATTTCCTGGCCTTGTGACGATGAGGATGCTCTAGAGAACAGTAATGAAAACACATTGATGTTTTTATTCACTGCATATTGCACTTGCTACAGTCCAAGTGTGGTTTGTAGTTTATCCTAATTTATTGTGGTTTAAGCACATTGCTGGAATACCATGTTAATCCAAAATCCTTTGCAGTTTCAAATTCAGGTAAGCAAACGCTGTATCAAGCATTAAACCATCGACATGAAGAGAACCAAAAAAAACCAAGGTCAGAGGACTCTGACATGAAGTTAAGTGTGTGCAGCTGCACCAGTCCATGATCTGACCTGAGCCCTTGCCCGGGCTCAGAAATGCTCTGACTCAGTCAGCAAAGAGCTCCTCCCTCTTCTAACAATTCACCTTCTGCTTTGCCCTGCCCACTCTTAACATATCTGAACCAAAACCCCAGGAAAAACCAGAAGAAAAATTCAGGCAGCTTCGTCTCTATTGGAATTGTATCCCTCAGTCCTTACTCACTTTGTTCTGCCAGAGAGTTCCTTGTGGTCCCTGCCCCTCAGCTTGCTGGGAATGCAGTCGTGGCAGGCTGTGAATGGTAGCACCGAGCCTTGTCCTTTACTTGTGCAGGTAGGCATCGAGCCAGAGCTCTCCCCAGTTCTTCAGGGAGCTAGGAGAGAGAGAGAGTTCACATGGCAGGGCTGCTCAGGGGAGTGTTGCTGGGGACGAGGGAATGAGGTTTTCTCTGTGCTCATTCCCCAGAATCCCAGAATAAGCTGAGTTGGGAGAGACCCACAAGGATCGAGTCCAGCTCAGCCCTGCACAGCACCATCCCCAAGAGGCATCATGTGCCCAAGAGGGTAAAAGGAGAGCAAGACAACTCTTGCTCTTAGGATTCCAGTCTCTCCTGCATCCTCCTGCATTTTTGGGGGGGGGGTTTATTTTTACTTACTGCACGATGTCTGCGAAGGCTGTGAGCAGAGGCTTGCACTGGTACTCAATGCCGTGCTTGGCACACAGGGACTTCACCAGAGGGGCCACCTTCCAGTAGTTGTGCCGTGGCATGGAGGGGAATAGGCTGTGAACAGGAGACAGGCAAGCTTCGTAAGAGGTCCTTGCCATTAGTACTTCCCAGGAACCACCCAGCTCACAGTGAGCAGGGTCTGTAGCTGCTCCCGGCTCTTCCTTCCCCTTGCTGTGCTTTTAGCACGAGGAGCTCATGGGAATTCCCTGCTTTCCCCCTCTGTTCTTTTCCACATTAAAATGGAGACTGAGTCTCCAAATTAAATGATGCTTATGGGAGAAACTACTTTCCCCTCCCTCCCTTTTTCCAGAAGTAGCCATCTCCATAGCACAGAGGAGGAGATGAGCCCATCCTCCATCCTTACGTACCTCGTGCTGTAGAGTAACAGCATAAATAATCAGCAGAGGTGGCTTTAAACTCCTGTGGCAGACTAAAAACAGGTGCTTTAAGCAGGACATTTCCACTGATTCTTAAAACCTACTATTTGGGATTGACCCTACTGCTGTCCTTGCATTGTTCCTGCCCATGTTCCATTTTCTCTTGTCATCCTGTGGATCCAGTGAAAGTTTTGAATTACATGATTCTCTTTAAGGGATTCAGTTTGACAAACTCATTGGTGCCCCACAACTATTTGTAGAATTCAGAGCAAAAAAAATAGGGAAGGAAAAAAAAAGAGACAGAGAAGGAAAAATATTTTTAAAAAGAAGGAGGGGAAAGAAAATTCGCTCTTGGGGTGAGTACTCACTGATGCTCAATCTGGAAGTTGAGGTGCCCAGTGAACCAGTCATTGAACAGCGACTGCTCTACGTTGCAGGTTGCCTGGAGCTAGAGGAGGGGAGAGGAAAGCAAAGTCAGAGACAGGTCCGAGTGTGTTTAGGAACCAGAGCTGGACCTGGATTTCATTTTGGATTGCCCATGAGTGTGTCATTAGTGTCCTCCTTTACCTTTTCCATGACTGAATTCAGCACCCTGTTAACCTTCACATCCCAGCCACCAAGAGATTTCACCCTTAGTGCAACAGCAGACTTGCTTATGGTTAAAATTTGTACCTGTGTGGCCACAATTCTTAAGAGTGGAAAAATCTTTTACCTGAGTAGACATCCAGTCCAAATTCTTGTCGTAGTCGATATCCATTGGGATATGGTTCATCTGTGAGACCCAGACAAACCAGCTGCTCTCCAGCATCCTGTGCAATGAGATGAGACAATTCAGTGCTGGGTGAGCAGGTCAGGAAGGAGCCATTGAAATAACAGCAGAGCCAGACTTAGAGACATGGCTGAACACTAGCCTTGCTAAGCCAGCACCTGGAAGGACTTCCAAACCCTGGAAGTTTCGTGCTTCCTTATGAAACTCATGATTATTTCATGTGTTTTGTTATAACACTGACTGGTGTTCAGCTTGTTTTATCTGTAGCCAAGGCCCAAACTGATAAGAATCAGTGAAGTGATCCAAGTGGAGAGAGTGCTGTCCCTTCAAGCCAGTGCTGCTGGCCTGGGCATTTGCAAGCCCAGGCTAAGCTGTTTTGGTTAAATATTCTCTTTAAGTAGCAGCAGACCCAACACCCAAAGCACTGAATGTTATATAAGGTAAGCATTTCTCAATTTGGTCAGCACTCAGTGAAATCTCTTTGCTGCCACAGCCAATGAGGCAACATAAAACTTGCACTGGCAATTGAACAAAAGAATTTATGACTTAAAAAGCAGGCAAAAAATGAGGTGGTAAAGGAGAATGTGGAAATACAAACATAGAGAAAGGCAGGCAGGTACAGATGGAAAGTGCGTAGAGGAAAGGCTGAAGAACCTTCTAAAGAGACATCACCTGAATATAAAATAATATGCCAGGAGACTCTTTGTTTCTAATAATGATCCATAAGTATAAAAGAATCGGATGTAGAAGGTCAGCATCCAGGCCAGGTCCTACCAAAACCAGAGACAACAAGAAAAGCAGACCATTACAAATCACATTTGCTTAAGTCTTTTTTTTAAGCTTCATATTATAGGTACAAGAGAACAATTTACTTTCAGCTCTGACAGCTTTTTCCTGAACGGAACAATCTAGAGCAATCCAACACAAGCTAATGATACTTTCTCACAGCTTGCTGTGAGAGGTGCATCTGAGCAGTGTTGCCCAGCAAGGAGCTGGCTCCATGCTCAGAAGGAAGGTTGAAGGTCCCCATCTGACCCCTTTTGGTCACACAAATAGCAGAACTTACCACCCAGTACTTCTTTGTGTAGGCAATGTAGAATGTGTGGCAGTGGAAGTAGGTGGGGAACAGGAGCGGAGGAAGAGCTGGAAAGAAAAATTCATCACTGGTGACAGCATGGACTGAGTGACAACATCAAGCTGGAAGGGAAGGGTCCCAAACTGCTGCTCAGTGTGGAGAATATTCCACGTTAGGATGTTGTTTTAGTGCCTGGAAACGTTTCTAGGTCTGTCCATTAGTCTGAGAGTTCTTACATACCTCAGATTTCATTTTAGGCTCTTAATTGAGGAACAGCCACAAATGATTATTTTGAGAAGTGGCTTCCACAGCCCAAAGCTTATCTGGCTCCTTATTCCTTTGTTCAGAGCAGGGGAACAACAGGATTGCATATTAAATCCCTTGCCCACCAGGGATTTTGGGTTGAAGAACTCAAACTCAACCTTCCAAAAGGACATCTCTCTCGCACTTTAAACAACCCCAAGAAACCAAACCAAACAAACCCCAAACCCACAGACTTTGATACTACTGAAAGATGTGGTATGACATCGTAACCCAGAGCCTCTGTGGAGGATGTGGGAGATCTGGGATAGGATGGGTCAGGTCTTCAACTCTTCCAAAAGTCTGGTTACTATTATTATGGCTTTTTATTGTGTTCTTTGACTCGGGCACCTTTGTTTTTCTCAGGTTCTAGGGGTAGAAAGTAGAATCTCCAAGCCCCTTTAGTACCTCTCAGGGAATTGCAGGAGAATGGAGATACTCACTGATGAAGAAGTATTTGTGTTGGTGGTTGTAGGGCATGTATTTTTTCTTCTTGATCCCAAGCTGTGAAGAAAAACAGAAAAAAAAAAAAGAAAAAAAAAAAGAAAGAGTGGGGACCGAGCAATTTGCACAGGTAACTTGCTCTTTTCCATTTATTTTCCAGAGGGACTCTTCTTGCACACTTCCCACAACCCTCGTTCTTTTTGTCCTGATTCTTTTTGTGAAGAATTAGATATGTCAAGGCTAAGTTATATTAGTGGTCAGAAATACGTATTTTCTCTCTTTTTTTTTCTTCTTATTTCTTCTCTGATTCTCTCAACTGAAATGGCAGTGATTCTCCATGATGGCATGGACAAAAATATTTCACTGCTGTAGCTGCTGTGATGGGGTCTCAAGAACTGATGGGATTTACAGCAAAAGGGGTTCGACTCTTTTATGTTGTCACTCCTGGAAGTGTCCAAGCAGGACAAACTGGGAATATCCTACATGGTCCAACAAATTCTGCCCAACTGGAGCTCCAGGAACAGCTCTGGGTTATTCAGTCCTGCTGTTCCTGTCACAGCAAACTCTCCTAGAAGACATGGACACACCAAAGCCACCCCTCTGATGGAGCCTCAGACATTAACATTAAAATAATAATCCCAGGCTGAGTGCAGCCATGCCTTGCATTGACATTTACAAGTTATCTAATGAGCATTAATTACTGAGTTGTTGTTCTAGGTCATTAGGTTTCTCCAGCCGTGAATGTGCTGGTGGATTTTCCACCCTATATACAATGCCCTTACATCATGTCCAATCTATTTACACCGTGTCAGCTGTTCAAGACATTCTTAAAGGAACTTAATTGAACTGTGGAGAAATAAATCTCATTGGAGAAAATGCCATCACACCTTAGTTTTAGACTTCCCACACACTGACCTCCACAGAGAATTTCTTCCCCAAAGTGAAGAGGAAAGGGTGCATGTCAATGTCAGGGTCCTTGTGGAAGCAGTTGGGTTTGGAGTGGTGCTGGGAGTGCAGGAGAGTCCACCACTTGGCCGAGGCCCCCTGTTCAAGAGGAGAACAAAGCATGAAAAGCACTTTCAGAGCCAGAATCACCTCAGTTCCTGACCCTAATCCTTCCCCCAGCATTGCACATGCTCCACAGAGTCTTCAGAAGACATGTTTTTACAGGAAAACCCTCAGAAGTTTTCAGGGACTCACAATCAAATGGCACATCACAAACTTGTGCAGCAAGTGGTTCCACTTGGTCTTCCTGAATACTGAGAGGTGTCCTAAATCATGTTGTAACCAGGAAGCCTGGACCTGGAGGAGGAAAAACAAAACTTTGGGAAGGGAGAAAAAGAGGAATTGAGACCAGGATGGGGCCACACTCACCCTTTGCTTTGAAATACCAAGATTTATTTCTCAGACACTGCTCCCGAGTCACCAGTGGAAAGGGACTGTGAAAGCCTGACCCCGTCGAGGCTTCCCCCAGAATATATCTTGCTGAAAGAATCCCAAACTAAGTTTAGTGTGAGCTCCCCACATGCAGAATTTCTTCTTTGCATCCAGATAGTGGCTGTGTTTATACGGCAAGGTGAAACTGCCGAGTGAGGAAGCAAAGGACAAGAAACTGCTTATGTGTGTGTGTGTGTGGAGGTTGATGCAAGTCCATGCCGTGGAATTCATTGCTCACCTGGGAAATGGTCAGCACCAGCAGGGAGAAAACGAAGGGCAGTAAGGATGTCCCAAAGTAGAAGAGGATGAGCCAGGCAGCTGTATCCAAGAGCAGGATGTGAGCCAGGAGCAGGAAGAAGAAGAGCTGGTTTGGCTCCAGCAGTCCCATTCTCTCGACGGTAGCGCGCAGTTCCCGGAAGTCTTTCACCAGCATTTCCTGGGGGAAGCACCAGGGTTACAGTTCTCTGGTTTTAGAGGGCACCACTGAGGCCTCATAACCCAAAAACCCTTCAGTGGGGGGGAGAAAGAGCAAAGGATCTGGCTAAAAGGGCAAGAGCTGGGTTTAATGAATATTATCATTGCTCTGCTACAGCTTTTTGTTGAGGAGCCGGGAGCAGCCATCACAATGTCTACATCCCAATCTCTAAAACAAATCCTGGGTGCTTCTCCCATCAAATCCTTGGCAGGCAGCACAAGGCTCAGCTGGAAGCTGTGTCTGGTGGAAGTTGTACTTTGTGTGCATGAAGTTCCCATGCCACCTTGTGGTAGGTCTTTGGATGAAATGATTCCTCATATTCATCTTCACTTTTCCCTTCCCAGGATAAACAGGGGAGGGTTAAATGCACCTACAGCTGAAGCAGAATATTTATTCTCCAAGACTATTCCTTTCCCTTTTGGTTAGCCCTTCCTCAGAGCGAGGGAAAGAAGAAGTGATAACTCTGCTATTTTGTTGCTGTGATAATAAAAATTCATCTTCAGGGATCTCATTCTCAACCACATAATGTGCATTTAGACTCATATTCACTCATTGTTTCTAAGCAGGAGCACAAAGAAATGTGAGGAACGTGGATCTGCTTGCTCCAGGAGTTACTGATAGAGAAGAACAAGGTGTAATCTCAGAATACTTCTCTTTAGTCTCCTTTGATCTGATTTGTGAGGACAGACTTACATTTTTAGTGGGCTCAACGCTGGGTTGGTCTGGTGCCAGCTCCCCAATCTGCAGTGGCTTTAAGTACTTGCTCACCAGCACCTTGTCGACGTGGAATGCCACAAAGGCATCCTGCAAAGGCATAAGAGTAGAGGAAAACCAATTTAAATTTTGTTTAAAAAAAATTTTAAAATCCAAAACAAAAACAAAAAAACAACCCCAAAAAAATCTCCCCAAAACCCCAAAACCAAAAACCCTTTCAATCACTCCGTTCCTGGAAGTGTCCAAGGCCAGGCTGAAGCAACCTGGCCTAGTGGAAGGCGTCTCTGCTTTTTTATCCTCTGTGAGAGAACACCACAACAAAAAGCAGCACCAAAAGGACTCCACAGTTTCGTGCAGTGTCACCCTTACTAAAATAGTGGCATTAATCATACTTATTTTTTTCATTCCTCGGGTTTCTTTGCTCACTGAGAGCCCTCTGTGCTTTTCATCCTCTCCTGAGTTGCCACCTTTCGTGGCTTTCTGGTTTTGGCTAAAAGCTTCCAGTCAAACTAAGATAATTTCTTAATTTTTCATAAAATACATTCAAAAGATTAAGCAACGGACCTAATGCAAAGTGGACAGACACAAGAGTGGCTCAAGGCCTTCAGGGATTAATGATTTGGACATGGAACCAACCTACAAGCAGTGGCTCAGATCCCAGAAACAAAATATCTGGTTCATCCATTGTCTGGGATTTTCCAGCATGCTAAAATGAAAGAAATCTGGCAGTAGTAACTCGAGAAATGATTGATGAAAATTACAGGATGCAAAGTTCAACTAAGACACAATTTGAAATGTAAACTTGATGGACTGAAAATTATTTTATTTCTACGAGCCTCAAATAATCCCCTATATATGGAAAAAATTGCTGCAGCTCACAGTAACTGCACAAGCAAGACCAGGAAATAAGAGGAATCCTGAAGACTTGAGAATCACAGAATGGTTTGGGTTGGAAGGCACCTTTAAAGCTCATTTTGTCCATGCAATGAGCAGAGATGTCTTCAACTACATCAGGCTGCTCCATCCAACCTGGCCTTGGGTGTGTCCAGGGATGGGGCATCTCTGGGCAACCTGTGCCAGTGTTTCACCACCCTCATCATCTAAACTTTCTTCTTTATATCCAATCTAAATCGACCCTCTTTGAGTTTAAAGCTACTCCCCTTTATCCTGCCTCTCCAGGCCCTTGTCCAAAGTCCCTCTCCAGCTCTCCTGGGGCCCTTTAGGTATTGGAAGGGACTCTGGGGTGTTCCTGGAGGCTTTTCTTCTCCAGGCTGAGCACTCCCAGCTAGCAGAGGTGCTCCAGCCCTCTGAGCATCTCCATGTGCTCCTCTGGCCTGGCTCCAGCTGTTGCTGTGGTTTAGCTGGAGCAGCAGTTCCGATCTCATTCTCGTAGGCTGCGTCTCCTCATTTGCCCCTTCCCACGCCGTGGGGATGGCGAGGCTCGCACGGAGCGGTGACACTTCGCTCCCCCGACCCTGTCCCATACCCCGATTCCCACTGAGGTCGCTCCCAAGCCCTCTCCGCACGACTTTTCCCGGGTCCCCTCCTCCCGCATCCCCGCTCCGCTCACCGTGGCGTCCTGCCCGGCGTGGCTGACGAGGAGCCGGGCCCCTCCCGGGTGCCTCCGGTAGAAGCGGCTGATGTCGTACACCTTCCTGTCGATCACCAGCCAGCGCTCCTGCGGCGCCGGCCCCCGCCCGTTCCGCTGCCCGATCTCCTCCCAGGTGAAGCGCCGCATCCCCCCCGAGGGAGCCCTGTCGCCGTCCCCATCCCTGTNACAAGAGTGGCTCAAGGCCTTCAGGGATTAATGATTTGGACATGGAACCAACCTACAAGCAGTGGCTCAGATCCCAGAAACAAAATATCTGGTTCATCCATTGTCTGGGATTTTCCAGCATGCTAAAATGAAAGAAATCTGGCAGTAGTAACTCGAGAAATGATTGATGAAAATTACAGGATGCAAAGTTCAACTAAGACACAATTTGAAATGTAAACTTGATGGACTGAAAATTATTTTATTTCCATGAGCCTCAAATAATCCCCTATATATGGAAAAAATTGCTGCAGCTCACAGTAACTGCACAAGCAAGACCAGGAAATAAGAGGAATCCTGAAGACTTGAGAATCACAGAATGGTTTGGGTTGGAAGGGACCTTTAAAGCTCATTTTGTCCATGCAATGAGCAGAGATGTCTTCAACTACATCAGGCTGCTCCATCCAACCTGGCCTTGGGTGTGTCCAGGGATGGGGCATCTCTGGGCAACCTGTGCCAGTGTTTCACCACCCTCATCATCTAAACTTTCTTCTTTATATCCAATCTAAATCGACCCTCTTTGAGTTTAAAGCTACTCCCCTTTATCCTGCCTCTCCAGGCCCTTGTCCAAAGTCCCTCTCCAGCTCGCCTGGGGCCCTTTAGGTAGTGGAAGGGACTCTGGGGTGTTCCTGGAGGCTTTTCTTCTCCAGGCTGAGCACTCCCAGCTAGCAGAGGTGCTCCAGCCCTCTGAGCATCTCCATGTGCTCCTCTGGCCTGGCTCCAGCTGTTGCTGTGGTTTAGCTGGAGCAGCAGTTCCGATCTCATTCTCGTAGGCTGCGTCTCCTCATTTGCCCCTTCCCACGCCGTGGGGATGGCGAGGCTCGCACGGAGCGGTGACACTTCGCTCCCCCGACCCTGTCCCATACCCCGATTCCCACTGAGGTCGCTCCCAAGCCCTCTCCGCACGACTTTTCCCGGGTCCCCTCCTCCCGCATCCCCGCTCCGCTCACCGTGGCGTCCTGCCCGGCGTGGCTGACGAGGAGCCGGGCCCCTCCCGGGTGCCTCCGGTAGAAGCGGCTGATGTCGTACACCTTCCTGTCGATCACCAGCCAGCGCTCCTGCGGCGCCGGCCCCCGCCCGTTCCGCTGCCCGATCTCCTCCCAGGTGAAGCGCCGCATCCCCCCCGAGGGAGCCCTGTCGCCGTCCCCATCCCTGTCCCCATCCCGCACCTCCCCGCCACCCCCCGGCGGTGCCATCCTGCCTCCTGCCCTCCTCCCTGCCGCTGCTCCAGCCCCGCATCCCGCTCCGCCGTGGCATTTAAGGGAGGGACCCGCCCCGGCCCCGGTCCCGGCCCCGGTCCCGGTCCCCGCCTCCTCCACCCGCTCCAGCTCCTCGGGGTTGGGTTTGCCCCCCAAAAATTGCCCCTTTCCTGCCCCGGTTCTGCATCCCCAGGACCCAGAGCCCCGCAGTACCGGCAGGTGGGGGGTACCTGACTGCTTAGAGGGGTTCTCAGCAAGTTCATCCCTTTTCCAGGACGGGCTCCGACAGGGAAAACTTCCCTTAAAACACTCCTCTGATTAACCAGGAAGAATAATATCATTCTGCAGCTTCGCTTTTGATGTTATAGTCCACGAACCCCCTGGATGAATTAATTAACATGAATTAAGCACATTCTTATGCCCTACTTAAAAAAACCCCAAACCCGAACCACACCAACCTCCAGAAAACTCAGTGTTACATTTAGCACCTGATGAAACCCCCTATTTCTCTATATCCAAGTCTCCAGCACTCACAACAAGCAGGGAGCTCCCACAAGAGCCCGTGGCAGCAATAATCCTCGAAGCTCTGCCCTGGGTGCTTCTGTTACCTGGGATAAACCTGGGATGGCACACACGGAATGTTGTCCCGGGTTCTGATGGCGGGTTGTGAAACTGCTGTTTCTTCCCCTCCCACTGCCCCCTTCGTGCTTGTAAAATTGTTAATGAGACTTGGGGACTCCAGGAAACGAGCATTAATTGCAGAACAACACTTGGTGCCACTTTTCCATTCCCTCTAAACATCCGCATAATTTTCTCTTTTCAAAACAGTCCCAGTGTTGAAAATTTAAAACTGTGACTGACTGAATGATTTCTTTATCCTGTAGAAAACCACCTGTTAAAACCCACATCAGCAACAACCCAGATGGAGGAGCCCACAATTAGGACAGAGTTTTCAAAGCACATGAATTAATTTATCTGACTTACTGTCTTTTGATGATTAAATAATTTGAATTAATTTCTCTAAATTTATAGCATTTCTCACACATCTACTTGCCTTTTTTTTCCTCCGTGCTCGTTTTCTCTTGAGTCTACCTGTGCTGGTAAAGCTCACACTTGATAATGATTCTGCAGTCTAGATTTCCAAAAGAAATGTTGATGCAAAAGAAAAAATCTCATCTAGTTATCTCAATTAAGCTGTTTACACAATATTTCTGCCTCTTCTCCTCTATAAGAAGCTGTGGAAATCCTAAAGCCGATTTCTCAGCCCGGCTCCCAGAGTCAGCCAGTGCAATAAGGTGCCTTAAAAGCAAGTTTAATAGCTGTTATGACCAATCCGTTTCTTTGCTTCTCCCCTGTCACAGTAGGCACCTTTTCCTCCTGATTCCTGAGCTTTGCCATCCCTTTAGGCTCACATTTGGTGCTTTTTGCAGAGTGTGTTTTTGTAACATTTGAGATAAGCCCCTTCCAGCATACTGGCACACGCCTTCAGGAGTGCAGCACAACTCCTTCCTTTTAGCTTCCCCTCTTACACTGAACACTGGATACTGAATATTCAGCAGAAAAGGAGGAAGAATCCAGCCCCTCCTTGTCCTGTGTTCACACCTCCTTAGCTGCTTTATGGGATTATTAAGGTGGAAAAAAAACCTCCAAGATCATCGAGTCTAACCTTCAAGATCATCAGCCCAACCTTTCCCTGACCCTGAAATCCTGCACAAGGTTAAATAGCTCCCACTGGCTCAGTAGGGCAAGCAGGGAAAACTTCCTCCCCAAAGGGTTTTTGGTGTATGGAGCACACAAAATAACCCCAGACACCACAACTTCTGTGCACAATTCCAGTACCTAAAGGGGCTCCAAGAGAGCTGAAGGCGGACTTTGGACAAGGGCCTGGAGCGACAGGACAAGGGGGAATGGCTTTAAAGTGACAGAGGGGGTGTTTAGATGGGATATTGGGGAGAAATTCTTCCCTGTGAGAGGGTTGAGGCCCTGGCACAGGTTTCCCAGAGAAGCTGTGGCTGCCCCATCCCTGGAAGTGTTCCAGGCCAGGTTGGACAAGGCTTGAACGTGGGGATTTCAGGAGACAAGCAAGAGCTTAGCTGGAGCTTTAGATTTTTTAAAAACCGCCCTCCAGCACCCGAAATGGTAGCGAGGTTTGAAGACCTTACATGGATTTATGTCAAGCCCTTGGATAACTGAAGCTTTAATTACCTCAGGATGAGCCAGGTAACCTGCTGGGAGAAGGAGCTGCCGGCCACATGCAGGACACTCACGACGTTATCACTGTGGACACTGCTGTGATAGAAACACTGATAACAGCACCCAGTTCCATCCTAGCAGCATGGATAGTCCCTTACAACAGGACAATCCCTTTGGGAACAAACCCTTCATTAATCTGCACCACAGCCGTTACATCATCAAGGTTCCAGCTCCTTAATTTTTCACCCTCAGTAAGCAGCACTGATTGGTTTTGCAACCTGTCTTTTCACAATGAAGCTGTCAGCTGCCAAAAAGATAAGCATCAAATTATGACTTGATAACTACCTGATATCCGTTGTTCCTTCACACATCCCACATTTTTATGCTCCTGTAATCCAGTCTTCCTTTCCTTGCAGTGTACCGAAGCTTCATCGTGGTCCTTTCTGGAACTTTTAACACATATGTCATCAAGCCTAAAAAAAAAAAAAATTGGGGCAAAGCTAAATGGATTTTTTGTGCAGATTAAAATCTGATTTTTTCCAAACGAAGCTGTTGCACTTCCTAAGTGATTAATGTATTTGCTGACTGCCAAAGGAACTCCATTAGCTCCCTTTCTGCACGCCATGAACGTGGCAGATCCTGGAGAGAAACATTAATTAGGTGATCGACACCAAAGACACGAGGAGGAAGTCAAGCACCTTCATAAATGTACAAGCAGGAATTTCCTCTCTCTTAGAGGCAGGAGAGAATAGAACAGAATGGAATACAGTAGAATATTTGAGTTGAGTTGGTTGCAAGGGACTCTAATTTATCACTTAGAACATTTAGTCATTTAAATGATTACAAATATCATGCCTGACCACTTGAGGGCTGACCAAAAGTTAAAGCCTCTATCGTTGTTCAAATGCTTTTTAAACACTGCCAGGCTTGAAGCATCACCCACCTCCTGAGGAAAAAGTTAAAAATGAAAAGGAGCACTAATTAAGCTGAGTAACTCAGAGCAAAACACAAATTAAAATACAAACAAACAAAAGAAATTATTCATTATAAATAAATAAACGAAAGAAATTATCCATAAAAATGTAATTTACAGAAGAATGAAAGTTGTATCCATAAGTTATTATTTGCAGCCTGTAACCCCTGTTCCTTCTTTTTCTTTTCTCATTCTTTCATGTGGAATGTTCCCTATTCATTCCTCACTCCTAGCAGGATCTGTGCTAGTCCTTGGAGTCTGCAGCATCAAACTGGAAGGAATGCCATGGTGGTGACTTTTGAGGGTCCTGATGTTCTACTTTAGATCTGTTCAGCCCAGTTGGTGTTGTGGGTAAGACATTGTGCTTTCCGTGGAAATTCCTCACTGCCTTTTGTTCGTGGTCCTGAAGGCTGGTGTAGAAAAGGTTCGGGTGGGTAAGTCTTGGTTTCTCTCTGAGTTTTTTTGTTGGTTTTGAGAGTCCTTTTACTCTGAGTTTGGATAAAAGTGCAGAGGAAGCCAGGCTTTTCTTCTAATTTGATGTTTATTATTTTCTTATCTATGGGACGGCTGCACGGACTGTGCCTCTTAGTTACCAAGGTGGAAAATGGCCCCGAGTTGTAACTTCCAAGGTTATTTAAAGCCCAATTTACCTAATCACGAATTGCCAAGTAGTGTGTTTTTACTTACAACCCAATAATTAACTATTCATGGTCCTCATTGCGAGACTTTTGACCCAGTAATAGAACACCTAGGTTTGTGAAGAAGAAAGAAGAAGTAAAAATCCACCATATCCACCACACCCCAAATCCTCCATATTGTAACATATATATTACTATATTCCATAGATCTAAATTCTCTACGTTTCTACATATTCCACCCAGTGACATAACTTTAATTACACAGCAACAATCTCAGTGTTATCCCATAACTTGGGAGGCCTTTCCCAAGGCCTCAGGTAAAGTGCAGGGGGGTTTTGAAAATCATTACCTGTCAGACCTGAAAGACTGAAATTATCTAAACCCAGGGTTCCAACAGGTAAGGATCTGATAAACTGTGTTTTACTGGAGCAGCTGATACGGCCCAGAGCTGCTGGTAACCCTATTTTTTGGGAATGGTGACCCATTCTCTGGGTGTGCTCCCCGAGTGTTAAGTAGCAGAACTGATTCCTCACAGCTTCGTGTGGCATAACGTGATCTTTCCCAACAGCAGATCTTATCTGCTGCCCCCCAGAAAGCACCAGCCTGTGACTCAGGGCTTGCAGCACAGACTTGCTGAATGGAAAGTGATAGAATCTCTCTCCTGTCACACCACGTCACACCCTGGTAGAGCAGATTATGCTCTTTGGTGATAACTGCACCCACAGGTCCCTTAAACCCTTGAAGAAATTCTGGAAACGTGTGGAAGCATTCTCCTACCAAGTTTCCCTCACTTTTAACCACTTAAACTCTGAGGAAAACCCTTCATTATTGCTATTTTCTTCATCCCAACTTGCTTTTCCAAGCACCAGGCGACCATACTTCTACCCAAACCAAACCAGGAGTTTCCAGTCCCAAATTCAGGGCTGAGGAGGCACCAAATATGTGGCTCTGCATGTCTGAGCAAGGCAGGCCGGGATGTCAACACAGAGGAAAGGCTTCCATGGGAACTCAAGACATATTTGAGAGTTGTTTGAGCCAAGCTGTGGCGCAAGAATGGAGAAGAGAAGAACCTGAACAAAGACGACAAAGAAGGTGGCTGGGGAATGTTAACATGGGATGACTTCTAGTGCTGTTAGTGGGATAAATATAAGCTGAGGAAAATGCTGAGTACAGGAGTTATGGAGGTGGCACATGCTGAAGCTCCTGCATAATAGAAGGGATTTTGTAACCTCTGCGGGGAAGTGATTTCTCTCATCAGCCTTGTTTCTCACACCTCAGACTTCACCACGACAGCAATTACCTACAAGAGAGGCCAGAAAGGGGAGACAGAACAAAGAATGACAGACCAGCTCTACATAAAAATTACACATAAAATCGGGGGTGTGATCACTCCCTCCCACAGGAGGCACTACTCCCTTGTTAGAGCAAGAAGTCCAAAATGCAGCAACTGAAAGCTTTATCGGTCCACGTGACTTTCCCTCGTGTTATCTTGATTAATTTAGAGACTAGCTGTCCTACCAACAGCAGAAAATCAGTGAAAGTATTTCACAACTGCGCTGTTTCAAACAGAGTATTTCAAACTTGGTCCTGTGAAGTGAAAACAGAGTTACGGTTATGCCCAGTTCTATCTATTACTTCAGTGATGTCCAAATCCACCAGTCCCTCTCTTCCTCCCTCTCCTCCTGCAAAACCAGACACTTTATTTTAGAATTAAGGGTCAGAGGGAGCCAGAAATCCCTCAGAAATCCTTGGCTCTTCCAAATAATCTTATATCACAGCATTGCTAAACTGACCTCTCACCATGCAGTACCTGGAATATTCTGAGCTGATTTCCACTTCACATTGCCAATCTGTGGGGCAGAGAGGGATTAATGTTGCATAATTCCTAATTTCTTAGACCTGTATGTCGGAACCATAATTACTTCCTTTCCTAATCTGCAGAGGGTGAGGTCCTGACGAAGACAGTGTTTGCAAAAGGCCAAAGGAGCAGCCTAGCAACTCTAAATATGTTGGAATTATGAAGGAAAAAGGAACAAAACCAATCTCAAATTATAAAGTAAAGAATTAGGAAAGGGACAAAAGCCACCCACAATTAGCTGGTATAGAAGGTGAAACATGGTTCTCACTCATGGTGGAAAGTCAGCAGAGAGATTTCATAAGGGTGGTGATTACATTGGCGTCACACTACCGGCAAGGATGGGGAAGTGCAGAAAGAAGCTGGAATGGTTTTGGTGGGAAAAGACCTTTACAGTCATGTTCCTAAAGCAAATCTGGGGAGAAACTTACGATAGTGTCCACAGCAAACACACATTTTCTCCTGAGAAGGAAAGCGGAGGGGAGCACTCCTGATGTGTGTCCCTCTTTTTCCTACAAAGTAGAGGAACTGAACAGGTGAAGAAGCACGAGGAGATGAAGAAGAGCAAGGAGACAGCAAGTATTTGCTGCACATTACAAGCTGTGCCCACACTCTGCACAGACTCACACATCCCATTGGTAGGAAGCTTTGTCTGTGTGAGTGTTTGGGGAAAACTCCAAACTCATTTCAGCTGCTGAGTAAAGATCCACCCAGCCTTCCCACCTGAGGTGTGTCAGCACGTACAGGCAGGTCCCATCAGCCATCAGGGTGAAAACACATTGCACAACCCCCTAAATTACCTTCTGAGAAGCCTCTTCTGCAACATTTGGGCACCACGTGTGTGTCTTTCACTGCTCCTCCTGAGAAGCACTTCCTCTGCAGTTCTTTGCACTAACAGGCTCACGCAAAAAACAGCTGGAAATCACATTATTCTGCAAAATTTAAACACACAAATATAAATTGCAGTGACTTTTATACTGCAAACATCACCTGAAAATTTGGTTGGTCCTTTCATACTTGTTTCTTTTTTTCCCCCTTTGCTGTTTGCAAGAAGTGTTTCAGGCCGGGCTGGACCAACCTGGCCTAGTGGAAGGTGTCTCTGTCCATGGAACTGGATGAGCTTTAAGGTCCCTTCCAGCCCAAACCATTCCATGATTCCACGAAGCAGATTATGTCCTTTAACGATCTCACCCCCTTTTACCAACTACATGTTTAAGGATTATGCTGTGTGGTGATACAGATGCAGAAAGTGCTTTGTGGCCTCTCTCTGTCTCAAAGCAGGACGATGTCAGCACTAGAATATTTCAAATACAGTAAATTAATTTAATCACTTAGCTTCAGCGGTCTTAAAATGCATAATGTAAATGATTTATGTGTTCCTGCTCTATGATCATGTAAGGAAACGGACAGCATCAATTACATCCAGAGATATTTTTCTCTCTCCACTGACAAGAAAACCCAGGCAGCAGCTTAGACAAGATGCTTGACGCCATAAAGATGGACAAGATGAATCCGATTGAATGAGCCCTTCAGTGCTATTGTTGACAAGGTTCTTTTTCTAAAAAGTCATTGCTGGAGGCAGCACAAGTTTTAGATTTAAAGAAAATTGGAGTACCTGAGATCTAATCAGCTTTTCTTTGTATTCTTTCCATTTGCTACGGACAGTGACCAGCTGAGCTCTTCATCTTCCCTTTCATAAGTGAAATAATGGAGCTCTTTAAGGAACTGTGCTTTCAGAAAAAGTCTGCCAAAGCAGTTGAAACAGAAAATCAAAGAAATAAAATAACCTTTTGCAGAATTACACTCTCACAATTAGCTTTTACAACTTCCTCACCTTTAAGGATGAGTCTAAATTATTCTCCTTTATTCTCCCCAGGGAAGATGGAACATTAAAACCCCAGTCAAGTTATTCAGCCAGTCTCCAGCGAGAACTGATGTTTTCCACACTTAGAATTGTCTTACCAAATCCCAGACACCCACTCACTCAGTGAGAAAAATTTCCTCACTTTTATTGGAGGGAAACGAGGGGGAGCAGAGCTGAGGGATATAATTCATCCTGTCACTCAGGAGCCATTATCAAGATCAAAAGGGAGGAACTGTATTTTGTAGCCGGACCAGTTCCTTGCTCAACCTGTGCCCAGCACCAGCTGGGTTACCTAACTGCCTTGTTTCACCTGGAGTGGCTGGATCCACATTTCATCACAACCCATCCTTTCTTTTGGGGTCTTCTTCCTCCTGCATCCCTGTGAAGGGCAAAGAAGCAGAAACGGGAAGTTAATGCTACCTAAACCACACAATTCTTGCTTGTCAAACAGAATTTATCTGAAACAATCTATAAACTGTCTGATTTACCTATATTTTAGTTTGCGGTTGCATTTGGAAACATAAATTTGCACAGGTGACATGGGCACAGGACACACCAACTTCTCATCCCCGGGTGCACAAGCGCAGCTCACTCTGGAAACCACAGGGATTTATTAACTACAACTTCCGTGCTGTAAAACAAAGGCTTCAACCCAGACAATCAAAACCTGTGCCTTTGCACGTGTGTCATAACAATATCTGTTGGAAACCTCTTGCACATCGATTAGGAACCCTAGAAATAATTAAATATTCCTTTCATAGTAGTGTCCAGCATACAAAGAGCAGATGATACAATTCAATCAATCACTAGAAGTGGTGTTAAGCACAGATGAGTGAGTGATGCATTGCAGTGCCTCCTTTAAGAGGGTTTTATATCGAAAACATCTTCATATAGGGCAGGAGATGTTCATATGTCACTGCTCCTGCTCAAGGACAAAACCAGAAGTTAAGCTCAAAGCTTTCTGTATCCTACTTACCTATAATCAAAATGTCTCATTTTTCAGGCAGAACCTGTAATTATCTTCTCCAAAACACGTTTAAAGAATCTACAAGGTTAAAATTGTGGAGGAACACATGATGAAAAGATTTGGCTGGTCTCGAACAGTCATTGGAATAAAAACATTCACAAATTATAACAAGTTTCCTTGCACAGTCCCTGCGGAGCTTCCATGGATCAGCAATGGTTTATTCTTTTCCAGTCATTAGATAAGTTATCTCAAGAATCTAATTATTTGCTGTAGATAATCAAGTGCTCAAAGTCTAAGAACCTGCCATCACTAATGAGTATTAATGCTGACCAGATTATTTAATGCTCCCCCCTGGTTTTTTAGAGTATTATTTTATGTGCTTCAATAAAAAATAACCTGTATTATTGAAAGAAATACTGGTAAAAGTACAGTTTAATATTCCCAGCTGGTTTTCACTTAAGATTTTTCTAATCATGAGTCAGCAAGCAAAGAGTAAATGTTCATAGGAGTTTATCGGAGTATGCACCATTTAAAACTACCTAAACAAAACAGAAAGTTAAAAGTTTTAGGGGAAAAAAGGCATCTTTAAAATATAAAGGCATGTTAGAACTGAGGCGGATAAAGCAGCTTCTGAGGGAAGCAAAGACTGAAAAAGTAACTGGGGAAATGATAATGCCTGGTGAGAATAAAAAACAGGCAAACAGTGTAGATTTAAGGTGAATTTTCATGTGCAGTCCATCTCCTCTCAGCTCTACATCCTTGAACTGACGGATCCTAACCGAGACAAGTCCATTAAGGGACAGATCCAAGATCTTTATTTGGATTCACGGATTACTCTTCCATAGGTTAACTGGTTGGAATGCTTTGTTCTTCTAGTATGGTACCTTCTTTGGTGTTCCATGATCCACCTGGAGGGTTATCCTTGGAAGGAAATTGCATTATAAATCCTTTTGCTCCAGCCCAGCATGATGGATATTAGTGGATATTGTGCCAGTACCGCATTTGACTTCTCTTAATTGCTCCTAATCCTTGATGAGACAAACAGAGGCCTTGGGCTGTGCCTGTGGGATGCTTCTGAGGTACTGACTGGATAATCCTAGCCCTGAGCAGCTACTCCTTGTTTACGTTCTGATTGCTCACAGATTATATAAACCTGAGGAGGTGCCAGGCATCGAACCATGCCACACACCCCAAGTGCTGTCCTTTGGGCATGGAACAGAAAGCTTGACAGCAGCTGGGATTATCCCAGGGGACGTGGATCTGCAAATAATACCCCCACCACAGCGGGATCTCCCAGTGTCCCGGGACAACAGGCCCGGTAATTAATTTGCAGCTTTAGGGATTATACCAGGGACACAGTGCAATTAAATTTCCTGTTGGAAGAGGCATAACAGGGCTTTGGGAGCTGCAGAGGGAAGCAAAGGAATGAGTTTAACCACCCGAGGCTGAGCCAGGCCTAGCCGCTGCTGGTCTCTCACAGGATATTACACAGAGCAAACCATGAAAACACCACATCCCCTTCCATTTTTTATAAGATGGGTTGAAAGAAAAGGCTGCTGATAGGAGAAGCCATGCAGCTATTCCTATGCTCCATTCCTTGAGGCAGAGGTTTTGGAGGAGAAGGGAACTCAAGGACTCTGACCTGTCATCCAAACTCCGAGTCTCTCCCCCTCAGAAAATAAGGCGCCAAAAATCGGTAGCAAGCACTTCCTGTGGTAGAAAATCACCTCGAAGGTGATATTTGTCCTCCTGGACGCTGGCAAACCCCTCACAGCATCCAAAGCTATGCCCAAAAAGCAGGTGATGAGGAGCAGGCCTGCTGCTGGCTCCTTTCTCCACAGCACGTGGAAAAAGCAGCACGAAACGTGAGGCGAGAGGCTGAACCTCCTCGCTGTGGCTCGCAGGCAGACAAGGCCTCCACTTTATCAATAAACCCTCACGATGTGGTGGAAAACCAGGGGAGCCAAATTTTCACACTGTGAAATTCCATGTGGACAACGATCCTTCCTCTTCAGGAGATGGAATGTCTTCTCTAAAATGTGCAGGTTTGGGATGAAATTTGTGAATTTTAAGTCCTGGCTTCCGAATCCGCCATTATTTCAAATTAACCCACAAAAAAGTTAGAGTTTTCATGTGATTTTTTCTCTCTTTTATGAGCTACTTGCAAGTTGGAATTTTTGCCTGGAGATAATTTGGGTTCTTTCACCCCCAGAGAAGAGCTTTGATTAAATAGCTCCAGCTGCGAAGCTGCTATAAAGTAATTGTTACAATTACACCACTTTTTCATTTCCAAACACACCTAATAAAAATATAACCCAGGAGAAAGATTTTTTTTTTATATTGTCATTTGTTATTGCGGTTTGGATAACATTTCTGGGTTATTCACAGCAGCTATATTTAATTTTTTTTTAATGTCATTTGTTATTGTGATTTGGATAACATTTCTGTGTTATTCACAGCAGCTGTTGCAGGGAGGAATTCATCCAAGGAAAAGGAAGAACTGGCCCATTTCCAGGTGCAACAGCGAGACGCTGCCACAGGGAGGCAAACTTGGATCATTTTTCCTCATTTTTTCCCGGTTTTCTCCTTGAGAACCCCTCCAGCTGATCCTTCCTCTCCTTAGTTGTCCCAATATCAATCAATTAGAAACTCAGCTATTTCTTCCTAGGGAATGAAGAAAAACCCAGTGGTTTTCTCCAGATCCACACTCGGTCAAACACTCCTTTGAAATCGCCTGGGAATTAAAATTTTTAAGTTTTTATTTGATTTCAAGTCATAAGGGGAACTGCTGACCCCTGAATTGAGGTAAAATACCCTCAGTAGCCAAGGACTGCACTCCAAAATCAGGTGATTTCACATTTTGGGTTTAGAAAACGTAAAGTATAATCCCGGCATGTATTCCACGGTCACCTGGATGCATTTACCAGCGGGGGGAGCACACGGCCACAGCCAATATTCAGCTTTAGTAAGCTCCAGCGCACCTGGAGCAGGCGAGGTTTACTCCCATTTCCAGGTGGGAATGGTGCTAAAAGTGTCAAGCAGTGACCCAGAGGCCAAGCTGAGCTCGAAGATGAGTTCTGGGCTTGCCAGGTCCCAGCTCTCCCAGTGGGAAACCTGTTGAGAGGGTTTCTTTGCAGAGACAAGAGGGATTATCTTGCTGTCAACAGATCCAGACAAGAAGAACACCAGGCACACCCTGGTTCGTGCAGCTGAAGGGTGACAACAGACAATAAAACACTGCATGAACGAGGCAGTGATGCCTCAAACTCGCTTTTAATATCTGAGGTCATATTTAAGAGCTTGTTAGTCAAGAGAGAATTCCTTTTCCAGGAATCTTCTGTTCCACAGGGATTGCAGCGCTGAAGCAGCAGCAGCAGCAAAGCAAATTATATTCCATAGATTTTTTCCAAAGTAATGTTTTTATTAGGAGAGAAATAGAAGTTTTTTATTTCCTGGGACACTGGGGAATGGCTTTAAACTACCAGAGGGTAGGTTTGGACTGGATATCGGGAAGAAATTCTTCCCTGTGAGGGCGGTGAGGCCCTGGCAACATAAAAGGACTGCAGCTAGTGCTGATCAAGGCCTGAAAGGCACCACAACACAAAGAATATAAGGATAGGGAACTGGGATCTTGTGCAGCTCCCTGGAAAAGCCAACTGCTTGGATTTGCTGGCATTATATCTGTTATCTTGGCACACTGTCAACAAATTTGCAGGACATTAGCTGGGATCTCTCCTCCTCTGCTCTGTAAGACACTGGCTGTACTTGTGGTAAGAAATACCAGCAGATTTTATTTAGCCCAGCTGCCTAAATCCAGGCATTACTCTGAATATCCCCCCAATATCAATTTCAAACCATCTTGGGGGTGGGGGGAATAAAGAGTGGCAGAATCCCAGGAGTAACAAAACTGGAGAGAGTAAGCCAGAGGTAAATCCCTTCCCAAGGTGTTATTAGGGAGAGATGGAGATGGCAAGATAACTCACACAGGCAGTGAAACTACCCAGGGATATTCAGGTTTTGGACTGGGGAGTGTAGCAAGGATGCAAATTAAGAGTTTATACTGAAAAAAAAAGGAATGTTGGTTAAAAATATAACACAGGGCCTTTCATCACTGATTATTTTTAAATACAAGCAGTCAGAATGAGGAACTCAGGGCCCTGATGCAGGGAATTAAAAGGATTAAAGGGACAGAACGGAGTTGAGATTTTTCATTGGAGAGGACACATTTCAGAGAGATGCTCAAACTGTAAATGATAGTTCCGAAACCACCTTATTTGAGTCGGGGAAAAGTTCCCTCAGTACTTTTTCTACCACAATTTTGGGCACTGCTGGATTTCAGCTCATTCCAGAGACCACAGAATTCAGGACTGTTGGGTGGAGGGTCACACTGGCTTTTCCCCTCACCTCACTGGCTGTCAGCGTGTCTCACCTTCTTACTCAAGGGATTTTTTCATTTAAGAGTTGGTAGGGACAATAAAAAGGAGAAGTGAGTTAATAAAAGAGGACTTAAAACTACCCTGAGAGCATCTCTTTCATTTTCACACACCCACGGCCTGCAACTTCAATCCTAGGGTTAAAAATCTTACATCACCACCACTTAACACTGAGCAAATTTTGTGTGCTGCAATATCAAACTTTTAGCTCGTGTCCCAAAGCTGATAGTTAAAGAGCTATAATGAGCAAAGCATTTTGCTTTGCTCATTGCTGTGCACGGCGGATGGATTTTCTGATTCAGCAAATCGGAGCTTCACAATGGGGTGTTGAAACAGGGCATCAGAAATCCCAGCTGGAATTTGTATCCTGTCTATTTCCCCGACAGAACATTCCAAAACTGATTGGCTCCTCTCTCCCTGACGTAACAGGAAGAACGCAGGGAATCTTAGTCTGAAGTAATTTTTTTTTTATGGCGTAGATATTTTAATATGTAATTTGTATGAGGGGTTTGGGTTTGGTTTGGAGTTTTTTTGTTTGGTTTTTTTTTCTTTTTTCGGTCATGGTGTGCGTAGATCTAACGCCCACTTCAACAAGAAAATAAAGACAAAAATCAAAAATAAAGACAAATCCTCTTTCAACTTCATGAGGAGCCACAGCTTGGTAAATCCACTATTGCAGCAGGTCAAAGAGTTTTAGGCTATTTCATCATTCCAGAGGCACAGAAGAAGGTTAGATGAATATTTGGGACCTCTGGCATGAGGATGCAATTCCAAAGGTCCTAATAAACCAGTGGGAGCGGAATGAGTAATTCCTGAGAAGAGCTACCCTTTAAATCAGTGTGATCAGAGCTGCCTCTTCCCACATGGGATAAGTGCCTGTGGATTCAGTCCATGTACGATAACAAAATAAACATCATAATTGATCCCTATGGAAGCTGGGTTTATTTCCTTCTTTAGGCATTCACTTTTGGGCACCGCAGTAATGCTCTGAGCTGATGTGGTCTCTCTTTTGCCCTCTCCTGCCTGTTCGTTGTTCTGGATACCCCACAGACCACAGATCGAAGCTCACACTGATCCAGTGGGTTGTAAACGAGCAGAAAAGCCCACGTAAGCAAACGCCAGCCCTTCACCGACTGGGATCCAAGCGATGTGCACAGTTCTGCTCCCAAAGCACAATTGTGAGTCAGAGTGAAAATGAAGGTCATGCAGATCGCTGTGTGCAGCAATTCTTGCAGGCAACATCGGCCTCATTTGCTTAATGAGCTTGTTCTTGCTCAATGGTCTCCTCACAGGGCTGGATTCTGGATGTTCCTGCTGGATTTTTCAGGTGTTATATGCTATTAAAACCCCCAGAAGGCAAGGGATAGTGCTTTAAAAATTGCCTTTGTTTTTGTTTCATGAACACATTTAAACCGAATCTCTTCTAACCCGTCATAGATTGGAATAACAGCTCCAGTGGGAACCTTTGTGTCAACACCTTCAATCAATAAACTGGATTAACTGGCACAAAAAGATAGCACGGGTGGCTGAGCACGTTCTTTTTTTAGAATGGAAAAAAAACCCCACAATATCAAAATCTCAAATATAAACATATTTGCTCTTCTAAGCATAACCACCCTGCAGATAAAATACACAGACAGGGTAAATATGACTTGAGTGGTAAATATTAGTAAGGATGGCACAGTCGATAGAGAGAGTTCTAGAC
Source organism: Rhagologus leucostigma (assembly GCA_013397725.1). Lineage (NCBI taxonomy): Eukaryota > Metazoa > Chordata > Aves > Passeriformes > Rhagologus > Rhagologus leucostigma. Next base: position 128,492 of record VZTD01003226.1, on the reverse strand, counting down.
CATTTCCAGAACCTAAACTATCCCTGAAAGATGTATTTTCACATCTGTTTATTTCTGTTTTCACGTGTTACTTTCAAGAGGGAAGGTAGATCCTTTAGGGAAAAATTATTCTTTTCAGACTAGATTGAGTTTAGTGACCAGACAAATCAGTAAAGATTATTTCACTTGATTTTCCCCTCATCTATCACGAACAATAAGAGGATATAAGGAAGATGCATTTATATTTTTCTGAGAAAACAGGAAAATATACTTGAGGGGCCAAGAGTTTAATTGAGGAACACCCTCACCACTCACCAGTTAAGAAGACTTGAAGTACAGTGAAGAATTAATATTTTGATGCAAACCTGCCACAGTCCGTGGAGGAGATGAGCAATTTACTGAGGGAGAAGTTGAACTCAAGGGCCGCGGCCTAGCCTAAAACCTGAGGTACCACACTGCTCTTGTAAGTTTAATTACAAAGGAAGCAGGATTGCCTCTCCCAGCTCCATTTCTGAGAGAAAACAGCCATAAATATCCTCTGGAAAGCATAGTCCTGCCTCTGAGAGTGTGATCCAAGCATGCCCATGGGATGAGGCCCTTCAGGGGGAGGGCAGCCAGGAAAACCAAGCACGTCCCACCCTTGGGTGGGTGATAAGAAGAAAATTGCTCAGACAGAGGCAGCTCCGTACTTGCAGGGGAGCACAGCTCAGCACTTCAAAGGCTTTGGAGTAATAGCAGAACACACCTTCTGTGAGCAACACCTGACGAGAAGGCATTTTAGGTGCCAAGCTGGAATAAAGTCACCTGTTTTGTCGGAGTTCAGTGTAAATACAGCCTCTATTTCTGGCTGGCTCTCTCTTTATGGATATAGCCACAGCAATTTCCTTCAAGTCAGGCAACAAGTTGCCCTGCAAACAATCACTGAGGAGTTTTTAGGCAATAAAACTGAAGGAATTTCTTTGCAGGGGTGGCTGGTAAGAGGAATCAGTGCAGAAGTGAATCATTTTGCACTCAGGAAAGAGGTGCCAGGCTGAGGTGCTGCCACGCAGAGCAGGCCAACAGCAGAAAAGGGAGTTGTTCCATCCATTTTCTAAATCCTTTTCATCAGATTCCAGCCAAAGCATCTTATCCAATTGCATCCCTAAATCTGGGACCTGAAGGAGGAACAAAAAGATACAAAAGAGCTTTTGCTCTGCCTGGATAAGGGAACCACTTCCAGCAGCATCTCAGTACAAACTCCTGCAGCCAGAAGGATTCTGCAAATTATCTCCGTAATTTCCTTGTCTCTTCCAGGTATTCCAGATGGCAAATATTGTCTTTCAGGGAATATTACAGTTCTCACCTGACCCCTGGAGTTTGTAAACCATGTTAGAATTTAACCAAGGTAAACCAGCTCCACTATTAATAACCTTTATTAAAAAGATAAAGAAATTATTATCGACACGGAGCAGCCTGTTGAGACAAATAGAGACAGAAATGTTTCAATTAAAACCAATAAATAATGACATTCAAATAAGCAGAATTCTAATTAAACACTACAAATGATCAGCTTGATTTATGAGACTGACACCACAAAGAACCCTTTTGATTCAGCCTTGTATTGATTTCGGTGGGACTCAGGATCAGCACAGCTTTCAAGTCTCACTGGTAAAAAAAAGGAGGAATCCTTAATATTTATATTACCTTCAGCAGGACATCAATTTTAAAATGTCTTCATGCAGTACCAAGAAATCCCTGCATTCATCTCAAGACAGTATTATCCCTTAAATACATATAAAATGTTTCTACTTTTGCAAATAATTACAGATATCACCATTATAACCAGCCCTGGATTTGGGAACACACAATTGCTGTAGGGACCAGTCAGCAGGGATTTCCGAACTACATTTTAAACACTTTTTAATAACTACTTTTTTAAACAGGATCCTTTCCAAAGACAACTGTCAGCCACTATTACAAACTAACCAGAACAGTGTTATTGGTACCTGCACCTACACACAAAAATATAAATTAAAAGAAGAAATGGAGTTGTTCTGAATAAAACAAAGGCAAGAATAAAAAGTCCAAACTCCTCCTGCTTTGTTTGTTGGGCTTGATCTTGTTACCCAGAAGAGAGGTGTTGGTGTCTGTAAATTGCAACACAAGTGAGCTGCTTTTTAATCTCCCACATCTTCCTCCTGTGGGTAATTTATCCACTGGAAGTTCTGGGTATGAATGGCAGAGGAGAAGAAGCACGTGGCCTTTGCTTTTATGGGCAAAATTGTCTCTTCATTTGCCACTACAGGTTCTTGCCACGAAAACCTTAGTGGCTTTGGGTCAGCGAGACGGGTACAGCACCACATGGGTTGTGCCAGTCCCAAAATAGAATATATTTGCCCTAAGTGGCATTAGGAAATGTCATTGAATCATAATTTCTTTGCAAAATCAGCAAGATAAATCAGAGCTCCTTCTAAACAGGCTTTGACTTCAATCTAAAAGTCATGAAGAAGAACTTTATTCATAATTCTCTTGTAAAACTAATTGTACCAAACTACCAAGAGGTAAACTTTCAGATAAAATGTAATATATATATATACAAAAGCAAGAGTACTCTAAATACCCTTGAAATCTGGACCTCCTCTTCCTCAGTGCCTTGTCTTCTCAGCCTGATTCAAAGCTGGCCTATAGCAGAAATCCAATCTGACAGCACAGCCAGCACTCAGTTAAAACCCAGACACGTATTCACGCCTGCGAACACTGCATGCCGCACAAACTGTGCTCACACCGGCTACTGCAGGTGTAACCAGCCCCCAGCTGCTCTGCCTGCCCTGCGAGCCATGAGCAGAACCTGTTACAACCCTTAATAGTCAGAGCAAGGGGTCCAAGCGTGAGCAGAAGCGAGGGGGACGTGCCCCAGGCCACCTTGCTCTTCACACCTTTATCGGATGTGTTCTAGAATATCCCTTAAAAATTCCCCCTGGCCTAATGTCTCCTGGCTTCCTGCACTTTCCCTGCTTGTTTTCACTGATCCACTGAGCCAAAAACACTACGGAGACCTTAATACTGCAAGAGGCTTGTGAGGAAGATGGAGAGTTTTATCAGGACTTGCGGGGACAGGATGAGGGACGAGAGCTGTGAGCTAACAGAGGGTGGGTGTAGATTGGATATTAGGAAGAAATTCTTTATTGTGAGGCACTGGAACAGGTTTCCCAGAGAAGCTGTGGCTGCCCCATCCCTGGAAGTGTTCAAGACCAGGCCGGACAAGGCTTGGAGCAACCTGGTCTGGTGGAAGGTGTCCCTGCCCATGGCAGGGGGTGGAACAAGATAATCTTTAAGGTCCCTTCCAATCCAAACCATTCCAGGACTCTATGACTCGGAGAAGAATTTCCTTTCAAACCTCTTCCATAAGCAAGGAGCTGGCACTTCCAATAAAGTTAAACTGATCAAGCTGATTCAAGAGCGACTTCTCCCCAAGTTTAAAAGCCCATCTCTGAATTCTGAGATTGAGAGCAGGAAAAAACAGAGGTTCATGGTCAGGAATAAGGAAAAAATGTATCTTGAAGCCACTTTCCCACTTGATTCTTACTGAAATTAACTTTGCCCAGCTCCTGAGTTCCTATGCCTGAGGACACACAGAGGGATGGTGTGTCCTGGCTCTCGGCAGCAGTTGTCTGGTGAAGGGATTCCCTTGGAGAGTTGCCAGTGTCTATCCATGCAGATATGCTTCCAGCCAGTGCTCCCCAGAATCCTTCAGGGAACTGCAGGAACAGAAGGGAAAAAAATCACTTAGCAGGAGACAGAGTTCAGCTTTGTGGGAAGCAAACTGTAGGTCAAGGAATAAATGGAAAAAACAGATTTTAAAATAAGTGGGCACCTCATAGCAAAGTCTGACCGCTGGGAATGAGTTAAGAGGATTTAAGGAAGAGAAAAAAAAACTTTGAAACTTTAAAAGTGAATGCGCCTTTAGAAAAATCTAAATGAACTCTAGGTTTGATCTCTCCGTGGACACTGATTTGAAATGGCTGCCTGGGTGTCTCTTACGTGCCATTGCAGAGCAAAATCATCTTGTTAATCGATACTTACTGCAAAATATCTGCAAAGGCTGTCAGCAAAGTCTTGCTTTTGTACTCAATGCCGTGCTTGCCACAGAGGTTTTTCACCAGGGGAGCCACTTTCCAGTAGTTGTGCCGAGGCATTGTGGGGAACAGGCTGCAGAACGGGATGAGGGAGAGTTACTGCAAGACTTGGCTTCCTCTCTGTTCAAAATATCCCCCTGGCCCAGATGATTCCCATTTTTTCCCCCCAGGATGATACTCACTGGTGCTCGATTTGGAAATTCAGGTGCCCGGTGAACCAGTCGTTGAACACAGACTGGTTGACGTTGCAGGTTGCGTGGAGCTGGGAGGGAAAAAAAAAAACCCCAAAACCCCACATGATTTAGATTTTATTTTCCTGCGAGTCCAACAATTGAACCCCCAGCAGTCACTGCCCACCCTTATCCAGCATGAAAATCAAGGCAAAGTCAGGTATTACAGCCATCATTGCCCTGAGGAATTCAACACAGTCTAGACTAGCCAGGCTGAGTTTTTTATCCTTGATAAAAACAGGAAACTGCTTCAAACCCACTATGTGGGATTATACTGCTGGAGGCAGGATAGAGTTCTAGCAAAGTTCTATTTACATATCCATTTTTATCGGGCAATTTTGTCAGATTTATCTGACCTGTAGTAAACCTGCAGCCTGTACGGTAAAAATAAAGGCATCCCACTTTGCTTCCCTTTAGCTGGATTAAAAAGGAGATTGGCTGTTGTACCACCAGTACTCTTCTATAATAGGGAGGGGAAAGGGTTGTGAAAACCACATCAAGGCCTTTCAGTGAAAAACCAGGATTTATAAAACTAGATGTCCTGTTTTCCAACTAAAATTTTAAATGGTTTGAATATCACAGAAAGGTTTATTAAATGAATGGAAGGAGAAACCTCATTAACACCAAATCTAAGAGAATAACAACGTTGTCTCTGTCCTATAATTCAGACCAGCAGGCCCAGCATTCCAGAAGAAAGGAGTTTCTCACCTGAGTAGACATCCAGTCTTCATTCTTGTCGTAATCAATGTCCATTGGGATGTGATTCATCTGGGACACCCAAATAAACCAGGTACTCTCAAGGTACCTGGGCAGATAAACACGGGAACTCTTGTCATATCTCTAATCCCATCCAAATTTAACATTAAAACACTTTGCTAAGTCTCTTCTCAAGTAAAAAAGCACTTTCAGAGCTCAAGAACCACTCAAGTTGTAGATGCTGCAGATGTCCCCGAGCAGCCACCACCCCCCGGAAGTTAAACTGTTTCTTCTTCACTGTTTATTTTGGAGGAAATTGTAGTGTTGGTTTTCATTTCTTCCCTCTGAAGCTCAATATTGATGACAAATGTTAATTATGGGGGCTGTGGGTGGGCTCTGAGTTACCTGGACAGCCAGTAGTACATCATGAAGGTTTTAAATCCCATTAAAGGAACGTACATGAGGCAGACTCGGATGTTGAAAGCCACCACCAACATCAGGTCCTGTAAAAAAAAAAACCGACAAAACAAATCAGGATGAAAATCAGCCTTTGTTGATGAAATGCCTCCACTCCATCCCCTCCCTTTTACTTGAACTGCAGCTTAAAAAATGTTCTGATACGCAAATTTCTTTTTGATTTATCAGGAGGAAGCTCCATTCTGCATCAAGGTGGGTGTGTCCCTGAAATATTCCCACTTAACCATCAACAACTGCAGACAACAGCCCTGTCATCACACTCTGGGTCTGGGAATTTCCTGGTAACTTTTATTTATCCGCCAGAAAGCTAAAAGGCCTCTTCTAAACAATTTTCTCTTGCTGCTGCAAGCCTAGAGCTAGCCTTTTCTATCCTTTTTCTCTCTTACCCCCCAGTCACCTGACCGACAGGAGGTGAAGGTGAATACAGCAACATTTTTGGAGTTTTCCAGACCGGGAAGCAGTGCTTACCAACCACTTTTTCCTCTTGACTGCAAAGTAGAATATTGACAGCTGGAAGAAGGGTATGAGGGCGAGTGGGGCCAGCACTGAAGGACAGAATGGAAAGAAAAAGACATTTGGAATTTCACTGCATCATAAAAACGAATCTTCTTCCCAGTGGAGGAAAAATTGCTGTCTTCCACTCATATTAACCTCCATGCATCCACACGATCTCTTCCTCTTTTCTTCTCATCACTTCTCCATATTCTTCCCCATCCCTTTCTTCCCTCTGTTTGATACACCCCCATCTGCACCTCATAACCCAAACAGACACTTAAGGGGCAATTCCTCCTCATGGGGACCTTCTTTAATGTGAAGGAAGCTTCCTGGAGCTGTCACTTCAATGGGAATATCTTTAGAACCTTTATTTTGCGGGGGGAGAAGATGCACTCATGATTTTAGGGGATACTCACAGATGAAATACTTGTGCTGGTAATTGTAAGGCATGAACTTCTTCTTCTGCTTTCCAAGCTGTAGAATTAAAAGATATTGAAAGGTTTTTAAAAAGCAGAATTAAGTTTATTTCTTCACCTTGCATTTTTTCACCATTTACACAAGAGGTTTCTTAACATCACCCCAAATTTTTGTGAATATAATACTTCAAAAGACAAGATAACAAGGAGGTAAAGCAAACCACTTCCAGAGCTCCAGTCTGCACTGGATCAAAACTGAAACAACAAATGAACCGGGTAAAAAAAAAATCCTGAAATCCACTTTGCCCATCCATGGTGTGCCTGACTCTGATCCTGTTAAAAAGCAGGAAGACCTGAGAACTGATTTCGTACATTTTCAGACCCAGTGGAGCACAGCCAGCCTGCTCTGGATGCTCATGCTCCTACATGAGATCTTTCCCAAAATCCCTGACAAAATCCTTCCCAGCTGAAGCCAACAGTTTTCTACCAATAAGCCTTTTGTAACCCTCATCGCAGGAGCCTTTCTGAGACAGCAGAGCTGGAATTTTCCATGTGCCTTGGAGAGTTTCTTTAGCAGGTAAAAGGGAGAGAGGCATTATTTTAAGAGGCTGGTTTATCTTGCAACGAGGCCATTTCATCACCCGCGAGTAAAAGGAATTACAAGGAAAAGAAAAGGCAAACAAGCCCTTGCCTATCCTGATGCTATCAGAAACCATAATGGAAGGAGGGAGGATCTATTCATAGCTTCTCTTTTTACGAAAGCCATAAAATTTGGGATTAGGAAATCATTCGCTGCCTTTGCGTTCGGTGTGTGGCGGCTCCGCCGGCCCTGAAGGATTTGAGTGCCGAACAGCTCCGGCAGCCAGGAGGATCCAGAGGGAACATCTGACTCGCTAATACCATCTAATGCAAGTGGACTGACTCACCCCTGGAGCTGCCTTCAAGGTGCTTGCCCTTACTTAAGCCCTGATTTCAAGCCTTTGCATCTCAGGAGCTGGTGCCTCAGCACTGCAGTAACACGAGGCTCTCAGACCTTGGAACGCTTTGGGGATTATCAAAGAATCCCAGAATGGTTTGGGTTGGAAGGGACCTTAAAGACCACCGCGTTTCAAGGCACAATCTGGGCTGTTACCATTGTGTATTATATACATATCACACTCTAGCTTTCTGTCATTAAATCTGCTTTTCCAGACCTCCATGGAGAGGGTCTTTCCCAGGCTGAAGAGGAGAGGGTGCATGTTGAGGTCGGGGTCCTTGCGGAAGCAGTTGGGCTTGGCGTGGTGCTGGTTGTGCAGGTGGTTCCACCAGCTGGCAGGCAACCCCTGCGTGGGGAAAAGGGGAACACCAGGGATTCAAACCGGAGCACAAATATCAAGGATCACATCTCTATTTGTTGCAATTCCCTCCTGGGAGACCCTGCCTGGATTTAGGGACACTCCCATCCATTGCTCAGTCCCGATTAGCCCCAGAGAACATTCCCATCAGTACCTTCAGCACGTTTATCACCACCGTCTGCAGGAGATGATTCCACCTGGGCCTCCTGAAGACAGAGCAGTGCCCCAGATCGTGCTGGAACCAGCCCATCTGAATCTGTGAGACAAAAGGATCACTGAGGAAAGAGAGCTGGTTGCAATAATTTGCCCCGTGAGTCTCTGTAACTTCAGAGTTTGAGTTTCATCCTCCTTCTGATGTGGGGAAGAGACACTCCCAGGGCTGGGAATTTCTATCCGGGCCACTGTCCACTAGAGCTGGTCAATGTCAGATATTGGTTTCATCTGGAATATAGGGAAAGCAGCAAACCATCACTGCAATTAACTTCACTGTCACAGCACGGAATTCTGTTGTCGCCACCACAAATAATTAATTTCCAAGTAACCAGCTAAGAAGTGGAATGGTTTCCAAGTCCGCGGCTTCACTGCATTCCATATTCCCACAGAAACACAAGACTGCTCTTTGAGGGATATCTGCCTTAGCAGATATTAGGCAAATAAAACAGATTAATTAAATAAATTAGCTCATTTGCACCTGCTCCAGGGAGATCTGAGCAGACTTAAGTGTTCAGTGCTAATAAGAAAATCTTGTTTTCCTCCCTCTGCCACACCCTTCGATTTCTCCCATCTAAGGGCCACAAATCCCTATTCCCTCCTTCCCTACAGCCACCCTGAAATGGATCCTTCCCTTCTACGGCTGAATTTACTAATCCAACAGAAAACTATTCAGGGCTAGTGAGGACTCATAAAGGACCCAAAAAATACCAGAGCCATCTGACAGAAGGAACAGAGAGCCAAAAGTGCAGGTGAGAACAAAATATTCCCTCTTTTTGCTGGGGTGAGCGACTAGATCAGCTCATCCCATCTTGTGAAAGAGCCAGTTCCACAACAACCCCACCATCCCGAGGGAGCAGCCTGTCAGCAAAAGCAGATTTGCTGCAGGCAACAAAAAGTGTGACGTAGAACGTGCTTGTCATCTTCAGCCAGATAATGGGATCTAAGGAGAGGCAATGCCTGGGACTTGAACATCCCATTAATCCTCTCCACCTGGAAGAGCTGAGGGCATCTGCAGCATTGAGCACCTGTCAGCAGTTTACCTGGGCAGTGGTGAAGAACACCATGCCAGCCAGGAAAGGCACCAGGGATATGCCAAAGTACCAGAGCACGAGCCAGGCTGCAGCCTCCAGCACCAGGAGGTGAAGGAAAATCAGGAAGAAGAAGAAGTAATTCGGCCTCAGAAGCCCCATCTTCTCAATGGTGCAGCGCAGCTCACGAAAATCCTCCAAGAGGGATTTCTGTGGGTAAAGAAAAGGGGTTTCTGTGGGTGAAGTGAGTACTAAGGCACTATTTACTTTGAAAATGTCATAGAGCAGAGCGAGGAACCCCAAAGCAGCCACAGAAGCCAGAGGAGATGTTCTGTCAGTAGGGGCTCCGTGCCAAAACAGGCATGAGGTCAACAGACCTTGCTTTTGCTTTGGTGCTGAGACATCCCAGTGAGGAGAACTGAGCAGGATTTGGGGCTCTGGAGCTCATTCCTTGCTCCCAGGGGTGGATTTAGTGAGGCTGGGACAGTCATGTTTCCCTGCCTGCCCACCACCACCACCTCCTGCCCACCCACAGGGTCAGGACTGCTCCCTCAGAGGTGATTCCTGCTACCTCTCCTGTTTTCCTTCTCCTCCCATGCTGAACCCCGAGCCATTCCCACCGCCGGAATCTAGGGCACTCACCTTTTTATTAGACTCAAAGCTGGGTTGATCTGGTGCCAGCTCCCCAATCAGCAGAGATTTCAGGTACTTTTGCACCAGGGACTTGTCGTTGTGAAATGCCACAAAGGCATCCTGAGGAACACAAAGGGAGGGAGTGAGAGAGGGCCCGTGGCCGAACACCAGAGGCTGAGCCTCTCGTTCCCCAGGTCTGCATTACAACACAAAATCCTGCTCCCCTTGTCCATTTTTGTCTCTCCTGTCGCTCTTTGCCATCGACTTGGAGCTGGGCCCAAGGAAGCTGGAGAGGTTTCAAGAGCCCGGATTTCATAAAAGCCCCTGGGCGAGGCTGGTAATAAACATGAAAGGGTTTGATGGAGAACCCTTTGCAGAGGGAAACGTGTTCTTTCATCTGCTTGTTTCAGCACAGCCTGTCCCTAGAAGGCTCCAGCCAGCAGCCCTGCCCTATAGATGGGACCCAGGAGCAGGGAATGAGGTGTGTCTTTGCCATGCTTGGGATGAGGCTTTGAAATCCTGTCTGTGTAACACTAAGGCCATAAAAAGTAGATGCCGAAGCCTCATACTCAGCAACACAAACTGGGCGTCTCTCACAGTTCCCTCCAAATTTCCAGACTGGTTGATGTTCTGGGGAAGTGGGTAACAGTAGGGACACAAATGGGCCTGTTCAAGTGCCACTTGAAATCCCAGTTCAAAATCTAATATAAACAATGGACGAGATTCCAGATGAATCAAAACTCTTCTTTATCTCATGTCCTCAGTGGATTTTCCAGAAGAAAATTAAAGTGGCTGGCCGTACTCTTTTTCGCTTCTAGAAAAGAGGGGGCAGAACAAAATCCTGGTTTTGAAAAGTCTGATTTTGCTGATTGTGGCTCTGCAAATCAGCACGGATGAGCATGACCCAAATATCCTGCACAGGTCTGGTCAGGATCAAATCCCTGGAAGAGGACAGAGGACTTCCTTGGAGCCTCTTGGCTGGAGACAGTCTTTCCCTGAGCATAGAAAAAGGCAGTATAGAAAAAGACAGAACAAGGTGACCTTTTTGGACATTTGGGCTTTTCTACAGACATCTTGTGACCCTTTGTCACAATGACAAATGAACAACTCTGTCCAGACCCAGAGGACTGGGGAAATCTTTCCATGGTGATTTTGCGCCCCGCATCCTCCAGGTCTTTATATATTTTTATATCCCTCCCTCTTGACAGGAATTCTGATTTAATCTGTGAGTATCTATACTGCAGCTTGGAAACAGGAACCAGAATCCTTTCAAGCAGAAACTCCTATCCATGAGATCAGTATCACAGATTCTTATCACTGAAAGCCTCTCAGTCCTGCCTGTCTTTTCTTCTCCCTGCTCTTAGGCCCTGACTAGCATCTTACTAACTTTAAGATTAACTTTAGAGATTAACTTTAAGAACTATCACCTACAACGCACATAACTCACAACATTTGGCATCAGTTAAATGTTCCGCAAGGGTGCTGCCTTGTATTTTCAAAATAATCCCCACAGAGGAAGAAAATTCTCACTATATATACACAATTATGAGCTCTGGAGTAGTCTTGGAAAAAAAAAATCCTGGATCCTGGTTTTAGGTAAAGTCCTGCATCAGTAATTTTTTGAGACACTTTCCAGTCTTGCTTTTCTATGTGGATTCCTTAGAATACATGAACAAGCAGCATTTTAAAAGCAAAAAGAATGATTAAGATTAGCAAGGGCAAGACAGAAAGTGTTGTTAGGATGCAACACAAATCCACATTGAACCCACGATTTTGGCTACTGGTTGTGGTCCAGTCTCCAAAGGGATGTTGTACAGCTAGAAGTTCAAAAACACCTTTAAGATCAAGTAAAATCAGATTGCAATTATTGCAACAATAAAAGCAAGTAAGATCAAAGGTCATTTTTAAACACATTCACTGTGGTTAAAGCCCCTGGGTGTCTGTAAACACAATGCTGTAACTGCAGGCCCTTGCAGGAGCTGGGAGGACATAGCTTGGGGACAAATCATTCCGTGCATTCTGCATTCCTTGACTCCTTCTGTAAAAGTCCAGTGGCAGAAAGTGCAGGGGATGGCACCAGGATCTCTGGGCTAGCCTATGCTCTGAAGGTCAACGAACTTGGGAGAAACCAAACAAGACTCAAACCTCTCCTTTTTCTTCCTCTGAGATCACCAGGTATTTTTCTGCCCCAGTTTCAAGCAGGGTGCAAGGGATGAAATGTGAAAAATAACTGATCTGGTTCATTTTGGGGCGGGAGTTAGGAGGTGCTGTCCCGTTCCACACGCTGAAACCCGAGGGATTAGACAGGCTAAGCAACTTTCTCCAAGTCGGAAAGTCTTGTTGTGACAAGAATTAAATCTCCCACATCACAAGTTTATGCTCATGTTTCCAACGCTCAGATTTCTGCCTGTTCAGAAATTCAGTGTCTGCTTTCAGCATAGTCTGGGAGATCTGCTTAGAATTTATTATTCCTGCCAACAAGCACCAAACGATTTTAGAGAAATCCTCTAGATCAAAGATTTTTGCAGGAATCCCTGGAAGGTCTGTGTTCAAATATATTTGCAGGACTTTTCCTTATGTCCTGCAGCCCAAGGTCACCATGCTGCTTTCTCAGTCCGCTCTCCGACCAAGCACAGTGACGACCGCCACCAGAGAGGATTCCCACCACGTCCTCCTTCCCTGCCACTGGAACCACCTTCCTCCACTGCTTTCCCAGCTCTTACCGTGGCATCCTGCCCGGCATAGTGGCTGATAACTCGGCTGCCCCCGGGATGTCTCTTGGAAAACTCGCTGACATCATAAACCTTCCTGTCAATCACCAGCCACTGCTCCTGGCCTTGCCCGCGGCCGTTGCGGATCTTGACCTCTTCCCAAGTGAAAAGCTGTGGAAAGGCTGGAACGGGTCTCGTGCCCTTCTCGCTGGGGCCGGTCTGTGGAGCCATCCGTGCCGGAATCCTCCGGTGCCAGCGCTGCAGCTCCGTGTCCAGGCTGAGGGTGGCCCATCCCGGCCTGCCCGTTATACAGCCCCACTCCGAGCCACTCCCTGCGCTTCCAAGGGCTGGTTGGCTCTCCTCGCCCAAACACACCCTTCCCGAGTTCCCTCCTCTGCCAGACGCTCGGACACACCCGTGAGGAAAAGCCCTGCTCCTTCTTGTCCTTTCTGAGCTGCCTTCGCAAGGTCTGACTGCTCCACTGAACACAAACAGCAATAAAGAGAGAAATTCTGGGAGATCACCTGTTATCTCTAAATGGCCTCATCACCACTCACAACCTGCAGGTTGTCCCTGCTCTTTGAAATTTTCCGTGCTGACCCTGGCACACTAAATTAATGTGTCCTTCTTAACTAAATAATTGATTAAAATACCACCAGATCAGAGCAAAGAAAGGACACATTAAGAAAGCATTCTTTATTTCCAGTCAATTAGGCTTCTATATTGATAATACTTTGCATACAGTTGGTTTCAGAGTTTCCTGTACGTTCTTGAGCCATGCAACCACCTAATTGTTCAAGCAGTTCATTCATGAGTCTATAAGGCCAAAACATTTTGTAGCAATAGCAGTAGTAGTAATAATAGTGATAACAATAATTGTACCAACAATAATAATTGCAATAACTGTTAACACCAAGTTTGGCTGCAGGTTCATAAAACCACGCTTAAAGGCAATGTCGACATAATTAACTTTACTTAAATACTACCTTTGCAGAGACCAAGTCTAAGCATTTCTGATACTGTGAAGATCTGCTGTGCAATAGTTGTCAGCTGTAATAAAACGCAGCGACAAGGCAATGCCAAGTTCTCTATGAACCCACGTCAACTTTGCAGACAAATCTAAGCAATATATATGAAATATTGCCTTACTTGAGATTTAGCAGTGTCTTAACCCTGGTTGGGTTTGTTTAATCCAGAATTCCAAGCCGTAGGGTGCTTTTGAGGAAGGTAAAAGCAGCAGGCAGACGTGGTACAGTCTGGGGTGGTACAGATGGGGTATTTCCATCATACCCCTCTGTGATGCAATACTGAGTTAAATCCTGAGTTTTCCCCCTCATCCCAAACTTCCTACTTATGTTTCTGAATTTCTTAGGCCTGTAACCCCAGATGTGGCCTGCAGTGATGCCCAATCCCTGCCTGAAGCCTGACCAGCTGCAGGTGTCAACTATCTCTTGTGACAGTGAGTTTCACAGACAATTCACACACTGGGATTCCAAGAAAACAGGTTGTTGTGTGAGCTCCCAGTTCTGAGAAGGACTGAAAACACTCAGCTGTAGCTGCAGACTTCAGGCAGGACAGAAAGATAAAGATAAAGATAAAGATAGATAAAAAAGCCAAACTACTTTCTTGACCAAGGCACTTCAGCAGGGTGAGGCGTTTTCCCTGTCTGCCTGCACGGAGTGGGCAGTTGTCTGGCTGACACAGAACTCCAAATGATGCAATTCTCATTCTTCAAATCATGTAGCATCTTGCAAATCATTCAGTCAAGCCCCAAACCGCCATTTAAAACTTCCTGACATGTGGCAATTGGTGAACCACCCAAAGTAAAAGAGAACTGTGACTGCTGGTATTCATCAGAAGCCAGTGATAAAAGAATGGGAGGAATAATTTCTACCCTGCTGACACGCTGTATTTTGTAACTCTTTATCTTGCTCTAAATAAAAGCTGAGAGTGTCCACGCTAATGATGTGTTCATGTTCTGTGCATATGTGCAGAGTCTCACCTAAATCAATGTTCAGTAATGGAGGTGGTGGCAATAAAATATGCAACAGTTTGCGCAATTTCCCACAGATGCGGGGTTTTGCGCACATGTGAAAATATCAAGTTACTCCATAGCTGGCTGAAAGTACAAAAAAACCTTCCCATGGCCCATATTCAGACTTGGAAACGTAGCAGCTACTTGAAAAGGACGAGATAAAAATGTGGGGTTTGGTTTCGGTCTATGAGGAGATGCACAATAAAGAGCCAGGAATGTATTGGAGTGAACAAATACGGGATGTCTCCGTCTATACCCACAGTCAGCAGCTGTGACTTTCACTGCTAACACTGTGGGTGCCAGCATCCACCAAACTGGTGGAATTAAGCTTGGGAACTCTAAGATGATTGTCCTCCGTATTGACAGCGTGTATAAATATTTCTCGTCTGAATTTATTTAGCATCAGGTCCCACCCAGAGGGGCCTGCGACACCCACTGATATTCTATTAAATTAAAGTCCCTTCCCAGTGTGAAAGCAGAAGCTGCCTCTGTCTGTGTTATCCAGGTCACCAAACAGATTCCAGAGGCGCACAGAAAAGCTCAGACAATGGAAAAGTCCTGCTTACCCAGAGAAACTCTTGAGAAACCTGTTAAAGTGAATTTACACCACTCTTGGTGTTCTGCAACCACTGCCCACACACCTGCCAAAATGTTCCCGGGAGCTGGTACGTGTGCACGGAGCTACTCCACAGCCCTGCTCCCGTGACTCAGAGGCTCCTTGCCTCAGAGGCGCTTGACACAATTTCCCAGATTTCCAGAAGGACACTACGTGACTGCTCAGCTGCCTCAATGCTTTTATCCCCTGTCACGTAAATGTTTGCAGCTTACACTTAAGCCACTGGAGATAAATGGTCCAGAAATAAATCCGGTACTGAGATACCCCGGAGCATCTTGGAAGTAGTTGATGATCTTAGAGGTTTTTCCAGCGTTAATGATCCTATGATCTTGTTTCTAAGAAAATCTTCTTTTCCAGAGAGGATCTTTAAGTTCTGAGTAATTTTATCTCACGGGATTTTTTTTTTACAGGGTTTTCATGGAGCCTCCCACATGGGAACACCTCCCAGGTGGGGTTCCTGGGCAAAACTGGCTGGAGAATCTCTACTTTATGAAGTTTAGAGTATCAGCAGAGTTGTTAGATAGAAGACAGACAGCTGTGGGTTGAACAGGTCTCCAGAATTAGGTGTCAACAGCAGAGAAAGCCGGAAAAGTGTGACCTTGGATGAGCATCTACACCTGCATTTCCCTCTGGAAGCAGAGCTGAGGCTCTCTGTCCTGCCCTGGCCGCTCTGGAGCCATGGAACAGCATCTTTGATCAAAGCAGAGATGATCTGAAATGCCTCTGCATCAGGAGGAAGATAGCACCTAATTTATATAAAATAACTTTACTTTGAAGAGTTTGTCGTCCAGGGACTCTGGAATGGAGCTCACAGGATACTGAGCCCTTCGTGGAGGGCTCAGGGAGGCACCGCCCTACAGTGGCTCCAGGGAAATTACCTGCATCCATCCACAGTCAACACACAGATTCCTGTGCATAGAGCCTGTTTTTATTTCCTGGATTTCATGGACTTTCCTTCAAGACTCCTTCTTCCGTGACTATGATGTGCCTCTTCCCAAACACAAGCAGGAAACAATTAAAATTATTTTATCTCCAACACAAAACTTAATGGGAAATCCATAATTTCAGAAATGGCTGCATTCGGAAAGATCTTTTCAATCTTTTCAAGAGACAAAAACGTTTGCAGTTGGCAGAATTTTGTTTTGGAAAGGAAAAAAAAATCCAGTAATTGATTGCTTGATAAAAACATTAAAAGGCACCTTGTCAGTCAGAAGGAGAAAAGGACCAGGTTTCCCTTTTTTTAGTATATTCTGGGTTAATGAGACACCACCCTGCATCTCAGATGGAGCTACTTATCAGGAATACCACGTGCCATGAAATGGGAAGAGAAATCTAAAGCAAAACCATGGGGATTTTTATAGACAGAAACAAGTTTACAATGGAGACCCTGCCTTGAGAGGTTTAGTTTGCTCAGATATATAAAATCTTTATTAATTTTGTTTCATTCCTTAGTCCAGGTATCAATAGTAAATTAACGAATTTTTTTTCTCTGTGAAAGCAATCTTCACATCCTTTGCAAAAGAGAAAAAAAAACCACCTGTGAAAAGCCACTCTTTCCCTCCCAGCTTTGGGTTACATTTTATGAGTAAACAATTAAAACCCAAAATGAAGGGCCTGTTAATTAGCATGAGGGCTAATATTAGGCTCCGTCAAAAGCCCTGCGAACCTTCTCATCTAAAACTCCCCACAGAACAATAAATTGCATTAAAACACATATTATATCAATTTTTTTGCAATTCCTATGAAATAAACCCTTTGCACCCTTCAGCTTCATGCAAGTCAGAATCCCAGGGGCTCTTTTGTGGCTTTAAGATCTAAATGAAGCTGATCTAAAGTCATAAATTCTGTAACTCTCCTCTCCCAAGTGCTCTGTATTGTTGCAAAGAATAAGACACAACATGATCCAAGATAAAATTGTTAAATGCCTGTAACAAACCCGTTTTGTTTTCTCACTGTTGCATATTTGGGGTTGTTTTTTTTCAGACCAGGCAGCACTTTTGTTGCATTTTCTGTGGCCAGTGCAGAGCACCCACTGCTTACAAACTCCTAAATGCTCTGTCTGCCTGAAATTGAGCATCCGCAGAAGAAAAACTCCACAAAAGGTGCCCAAGCTTGAAAGTTTGTTTTTAACATGTGGCTTGTGCAACCTTAATTAGGAACAAAGTGGCCTAAGACAGGATTAAAACACCCACAGTGGTTCCACGGCCTACACACAGAGCACCTTCCTCCATCCGGCCTTCCTGTGGGCCTTGGGCCGCCTTCCAACCTCTGCAATAAATGTGGCACAGCCTGCAGCAAGATTTGGCCGTAATTCCTTCCCTGGCCTTCACCATCTGCCTCTGTCCTTCCTCAGCCACCTATTCTGGGGTATATTTTTAGGGCAATGTAAACATTTTGCCTCAGAGATGTCCCTCATCCTTAAACTTCTACATCCTACCCTGCCCACAAGGGCACCACTCACAGTTTCCGTGTTTTGCTACTTGTTTTCTTTTGCGAAGTTTAATTTTTCTTTGACACTTTAGCAACTCCTACTTGTAGTTCCATGACCTTTTCACTACTCTCTATATTCCAAATCTGCCTCACAGGTTGTCCCTCATCCCTCCAAAACGCTCTCCGGAGTTTGTTTCTCCCTTCCTTGCTAGGGATCTAAGTCCAGTAAGTTCATACTTATTCCTTTATTTTGGTAACTTTGGAATATTTGCTGAAGACAGGAATATCTGTGGCTTTCTAGTCTCACATGTTTCTGATCTTCCTCTTGGACGAGGGGAGATGAGGGAATAAAACAAAGAAAATGTCAAAATCTGAGCTCATTGCAGCATCTCCATTCACCTTTTATTTCACTTGGGCGACATCCAGCATTTCTTACCTCACCTTGTTTCTTTTTCCTAACTGATTGGGAGATGATCCTGGAAAGGAATTCAGGCTCACTTGTTAGAACATTGGCACCCCTTCTTGCCAGAAGAAGTTATCATTCTATCTGGGTCTGCAGCTAAAAGATGGTTTAGTGTTCATCCCAGAAGGTCCATTATGCAGGAGGTAACCTAATTAGGATAATACTGCCCACAGGACTGCCCTCATCTCTTCCTGAGTCAAAGCAAACATTATACAGGGAATTATCATCCATAAAATTGAGTTATCCTTGAATTTTTCTATTTCCCTTAGAGGACAATCTACCACCACTCCTGCTAATTGGGCTAATTAACCTTGGTACTAAGAATTTGCACTTATACTGTATCTTGAACTGGTGTTGATCCACACTTCAGCTGCTGAATATTTCTTTATTACCGACAGATTGAAGTATTCTCTGCTCTAAAACTTCTCTTTTTACGATCAAGTCACTGCCTCTTCTTTTATTGGGCTCAGGGACCTCGGACAATTTTATCCTCTCACAAAAAAAACCACCAAACTGCCAAGAGCCTAAATGATGAGCTGCAAAAACCAAAAAGCCAGGCTGGTTCTTGTGAGCAAAGCCAAGGGAGATTACTACAGGTCAGTCGGACCTCTGGAAATTTTGCCTAAGGGGCACCATCATAACCAGCATTTCATATAAGCTGTCATGGGTGTATCATTTCTTGCTGCTGTTTTAAAACTTTTCCTGGTGGAGATTCCTCCCCATTTTATGAACACTTAATACCAGTCCCTGCAGAAGATGCAAATCACAGAGAAACCTCTTCCAGCGTAATCCTCTATCTTTCCCACCCATGAGCAGTGTTGCATTACTGCACTTGTCCTCTACACCTGACCTGTTAGGAAATCTCTTTATATTCCTTGTAAAAGAACCTTGGGAAGCAGCAAATCCTCTCGTTTATGAGCGACTCGGCTGCATTCATCATCTATCCCGTGTGGATCTACAATCAGCTTGACTTCCTCTACTTTTGTAAAGGTGGGGAGAATTCCATAAAGAACAACATTCCCCTCTTCAGGAACTCGGGATAATGGATGCAAACACATCCACAAGTTGGGCAAGGACTGCAAATCCGCACCATTAACGAGTCCAACGAGTGGGTGTTGGAAAGGGGAGAACCGACAGCGTTTTCCTCTTTCAGCTGCCCCATCACCCTTAACTGTCTGAATATCACCCTGACATTTTGGTAATTCCAGCTGCTCCATTGCTGAAGGTGTTCCTCCCCGATTTGGAAAAAGTGATTTATTCCAGGTTGGAGCCACCTCTTTGTCCAGTGATATTCCACTTAACTGGATAATCTTCAAAGCCTTATGAACCTCCGACATCTTCAGGAACAATATTCTCTTCTCCCCCTGCCTTGGGCAGGGACTCCTTCCACTAGCCCAGGTTGCTCCAAGCCCCGTCCAACCTGGCCTTAGACACTTCCAGGGATGGGGCAGCCACAGCTTCTCTGGGAAACCTGTGCCAGGGCCTCAACCCTCTCGCAGGGAAGAATTTCTTCCCAAGATCCCATCTAAACCTCCCTTCTTTCAGTTTGAAGCCATTCCCCCTCGTCCTCCTTGTCCTGTCACTCCAGGCCCCTGCCAAGTCTCTCTCACGATTGGGTCCTTCCCTTCTGATCCTCTGGGACGTCCTCCTCCCCTTCTGATGTCTGACTGCCACCCTGTGGCGATTCCACAATGTTCAGGTTCCTTTTTTAAGGCTAAAGGGTTTCCACTAGATGGCAAAGTTGGGGGTGGTGTTCTTCCAAGGAGGTGTATTTCGGTGTATTTCTTGAGCCTGGAAAACTCTCTGGAGAGCTCTTCTTGAGCCTGGAAAACTTCCAGCAAACTCTGCACATTCGTATCTGGTTATGCTGTGTCAGGTGCCCTTTCAGTCTTACCCTTCAGGATTGTGAACCTGCTCATCCGTGTTACTTTTCCTGGTTATCCAGGAATTTGGTTTATTGTATTGTGGATGCTTCCTCTTTATTGTGGCAGAGAAAACACAGGAGAAGCACGTTCTGGAGAAAGAGGTTTATGACAGTTCTCTCTCTGCAGCTGTGGACAGGCATTTGTTCCACCTTTCACAGTGTGAAGACTCTTGCACAGATGTATTTTACTCTGACAACAGCAAAAATTGGTAAGATAAGGAATTTTATTAATAGACTTTCCTCCATCCACAGTTGTAATAAGAAGGAAAGAAATGGAGCAGGAAAAAACCAAGGTAAAACAACAACTAAGGCCCACTTTCTTTATGGTCTTAATCAACAGGCATTTAATGATTATTTTATTATTCCAGTTACAATTTTATCCTATGTAACACTCTTGGCCTGGGAAGATACATTTCTTCCATTCTCTCAACACCTCATCCTCATTTTGGATGTTGATTGGAAAAAGTTCCTCAAAATCAACCCATCCTTTCTGGATCCTAATCCACCAGTCACTGGGGGACCAGGGTGATAGAGCATCTTCCTTAGTGATGTGGCAGGTGCCCCATCCTGGTTTGGCATCTGTGATGTTGGGGCAGTAAATGAGAAGACCCCAGGAAAGGCAGCAAGACTATTCCAATAAATCCCACGGGATTGGGGTGTGTTTGGAAGGCACATCATCCAAGAGAGGGAGACCAGCAATGTTTTGGCTGAGGTGTGCCTGTGGATACGCAGCTGAACGAAAAGTTAAACGCTTTTAAACAGCAGTCTGATCCCCACCACCTTTCTAACTTCCTTAGATTTGTCTGCAGCTCAGGCAGGAATGCCTCACTCTCCATGGGCCAGGAGTCAGGAATTCTCTCCTTGTAAGAAATCTCCCAGAGGTTCAGAAAGACACAAAGCTTCAGGCCATCACAGAGTGATTACGATCACCCTTCACACAGAATCACTGTAGAACGGTTTGGGTTGGAAGGGACCTTAAAGCTCAGCTCATTCCCCCTGCCGTGGTTTACCGCATTCCAATAAACCGGGCTGCTCCAAGCCCCGTCCAACCTGGCCTGGAATGCTTCTGCTTCCTTAGTCACCCTTGTAGGGATCCCGAGTGTGGATGTGACAGGTTTCTCTCTCTTCTGACTCTCAGTAACGGCTTCATAACGCTCCAAAGCCTGGCACTGTGGAAACCACGTGCAGATCCCCCACGGAACATCACCAGAGGAGGCGTGGAGGGCAGCATTCCCACAGAATATGGCATGTGGAAAAACCTCCACTTTCCCGCTTCCCTCCCTCAGTTAGGGCTCTAGCTAGATCCTGTTCCTAGGGAACTGCTGCCTGCACCTCCCCGCCTCACCCACGTTATGTACAAATTGGTCTGGGGGCTCCCTATCACAAACAGGGATTTGAAAATACTGAACCCACCCCATTCCCTAGAGCTTCCACATTTCCCTAATTCCCACGTCCCTTGATTTCATGCTGTCCCAACTTTCTTACTACACTCACAACGAGAGCCACCCCAAAAAGCCTATGTTAGATAAGAAGCTTCCCTCCTATATACTCAACAAATGAAGGATCAGCAGACGGAAAGGAATCTGTTCCCAGTGCCAAAGCTGCCCCCAGCTCGGTGGGACACAACCTCCTCCATCCAGCTTTTCCCCAGAACTCAGCACCAGAGAAGAGGAATGAAAGAAGCACAAGAAAAAATTAATAAGAGCACGTCTTTAAAAAAGAAAAAAAGGAAAAATCGTATTAATTACATTCATCCATGGAATTAAGTGGCACCACCTCCCCACCTCTGGCTTAGCCAGCTCTCCTCAGTGCAGGATCTTCAGGGGGACCACCACAGGAGGCAGCGAGGCTGGGGAATTCCTCTGCAGGGATCCACTGCTGCTTATTTATGTAGATAGGCATCGAGCCAGAGCTCCCCTGAATCTTTCAAAGAGCTGCCAAGAGAGAACCACACTTGCTTAGAAACAAGAGAACGAACCCCACGTTCCATCCAGAGCCTCGTGGGGAGAATTCCCATCTACAGACGAAACAAAGGAGATCATGGAGCGATTTGGGTCGGAAGGGACCTTTAGAGGCTGCCCCTCCCCTTCCACGTCCCTCCCACTTTTTCCACAGCACTGGAAAACCCTTGACTTGGGAACACAGTGGGTCAATACTCACTGCACGATGTCTGCGAAGGCCGTGAGCAGAGGCTTGCACTGGTACTCAATGCCGTGCTTGGCACACAGGGACTTCACCAGAGGGGCCACCTTCCAGTAGTTGTGCCGTGGCATTGTAGGGAAAAGGCTGTGGGAAAAGGAGACGGCGATTCAATGGCATCCGTCGCCACCGCACGGAATTCCGGCCCCCCTGCCGTGCCTAATTCTGGGAGTGCCCCAAGCTCCCCTTGTGCCACAGCCACGGGTGCCCTGCAAAGGTCCCTCTCATGTCCTTTCAGCGTCTGTGCTGGGAATTCTCCCCCTCCGTGCCATGCAACTCAGATCTGAAGTGGTGCTGGTGCTCACTGGAGCTCCAAAAATTTTCTTTCTGGAGTCCCCGTTCCGTCCCCACACAAAGAGCACAGAATTAACCCCCGTTATCTTTCGTTCTTGTCTCAGCTGACAGAGGGACCTTGCAGGCTCTTCAGCCCTGCTGTGACTAGCACTCCTTGGAACTATTCCCAACCCCTGTTTCCACTCACTGGTGCTCGATCTGGAAGTTCAGGTGGCCACTGAACCAGTCATTGAACAAGGACTGATGAACGTTGCAGGTTGCCTGGAGCTGAGAGAAAAAATAAAGAAATCCTGTTTTAAGTGTTATTTTAGCAATGCCCCTTCTCAAAAAAAGGTTTCTCACCCCCACAGGAATTCTGGCTGGACTCAACAGCTCCAGGAGTTATTTCCAGCCAACACGGGGTGGCCAGGCTGAGATAGATGGACTTTACACGCCCAGAACTGTCACAGAGCTCCATAAAGAAGGTCTCACCTGGGTAGAGAACCAGTCCACATTCTTATCATAATCGATGTGCATGGGGATGTGATTCATTTGTGTGACCCAGACAAACCAGTTGCTCTCTATAAACCTGTGCAAACACAAAAACCCACCACAGATCACACACCCACGATGTGACAAGTCAGTACAAAAACACTTGTGCAACACACCAGCTGGTTGTTGCCTGACAAAATGAACACCAGGAACAGCTGATCAGATCAGACCTACACACACCTTCCACCTCCTGCAGCCTGACAGGAAACCACCCCTGTCCCACTGAAAGGATCAGGAGAGAGAAGAGAAAAATAACCAGGAGGCTGGAGAAAAGCTGACACAAAGGACTGATACCAAGTGTGCAGAGAAAACGTTGGAATTACAAGTTGCACGATACCTGACTAGCAGGTGGAGCCCCAGGGTACCCTTCACCCCCAGGAAGGGCAAGTAGGTGAGGAAGAATCGGATGTAGAAGGACAGCATCCAGGCCAGGTCCTGTAGTACAAGGGACAGGGAAAACTTCATTAAAAGGAAGAATTTCTGGCTTCTGAATTTACCATCATTCCCTTTAAAACCTCCCCTAATAACTTCTACTGATCGCTTTTTCCTCCCCATCATCACAAAGCAACCCGGCACCAGCCATTCCTGTGCTCAGGAATTATCCTGGTTCCATGAGCCCAGCAGAGAGCAAACACCAGACAGGACATGCTCTAAAGCACCATGCTTTCCTCTGGATCTAAAGAGGACTGAGAAAATCAAAGCCCAGAGAACATCTTTTGTTACCTCATGCATCTTCCCCAGAAAAAGGCCCTTTGGCAAACACCATTTCCCAAATCTACACCCACATCCTTTGCTGCAGAGACACACAGGACTCCAGAGTCCCTCCCAGTAAATCTGGCACTGGAATTCATCCCTAAACCCAGGAGAAGCCTCCCCTGGCCCCGTGGAGCTGACTCACCACCCACTGCTTCCGCTGCACGGCGAAGTAGAAGACGTACCACTGGAAGTAAAGGGGCACCAGTGCTGGGGGACCGACTGGAGGGACAAACAGAGCCATGAATTATCCCAACAGGATGGGATGGGACGGGGAAAAGAAGGTGCAGAGTGACTGCTGGCCATGGAACTGCGGAGGGGGACGTTACTCACTGATGAAGAAGTACTTGTGCTGGTGGTTGTAAGGCATGAATTTCTTCTTTTGCACACCAAGCTGTTAAAATACACAAATTACTCAGGCCGTGAAGTCACCTCTGCACACACTCCTAAACTTCCAGATGTCCTGTCCAACCAAGCCAGCATCCACCGTCCCCTGGAACCTCGGGCTGGCTGAGTTTTCACCCTGCCCTGGGTGCAGGAGAGGCTGGGCAGCGCCTTGCACACACACAGTGACCTGCACAGGAAGCTCTGCCCCAACAGACTGCTCCAAGCCCCGTAAAATGCCGAAATTGAGACCCACAAGAACAGTTTGCTGACAAAGCAGAGCTTCAGAACTAAAAAAACCCCAAGCTATGGTACTCTTATGATACTGTTAAAAAGATGACAGTGTGTGGAACTCCCACCTCCTTGCAATCAGTCTGGAAAACAGAGAAATGAGCATTTACACATGAAACTGTGTCCACAGGAATGAGGGTGAACAGATAATCTTCACTCTGAGGCTGCTCATTTCTCAGTGTTTGCTGTATAAACGTAACAGATCAAGCCACTGGCTTCCTTGAGGAATGCCATTCTATCCCTGTACATGTTCAAACTAATTCCCAATAGCCCATCCCTTAATTTCAACGCAAATCAGAGCATTTAAAGTGACACTACGAATCTACATAACTTTTTTTAAAGGACAGCAAATGCTAAAGCCACTCAATTAACTTCCAGAGCTGTGCCAGAAATAGAGCTGGACTCCAGATGGGAGCCACTCTGACACCCACTGCCAGGCTGAGACCACCAAAACAGCTTCTTTGATCAGGAATTGTAAAAGTTCCAGGCAGCCCTGGCTTGTCATCTGCTGCTTCCATCCCCAAATCACTACAATTAGTCACACTGATCTTAGTAAAAGAGGACAACTTGTAATTCTGATCTTCATAAAACTGCAAGTCTCTCATCAAGGGAAACAGGAACTTGTAATCGTGGCAAGTATTTCATTCTCATCTCCCAACACTGCAGAAATAACTCTGAGTGAGATTTTAAGAATATAAAGATGTCAGAATTACTGGAATATTACTGAGGAATATTAGGGACTAGTGGAAGGCAAAGCAGCACTATATAAAATCAAACTAACTGGTGTCCAGTCTCCAAGCTCCCTGCAGCTTCCCAAATTTGAACCCTCCTGCTGTCACCTCCCAGCTTCCCTCAGGTCTCACCTCCACAGAGAGGGTTTTGCCCAAAGCAAAGAACAAGGGGTGCATGTTGACATCGGGATCCTTCCGGAAGCAGTTGGGTTTGGCGTGGTGCTGGAAGTGGAGGTGATTCCACCAACTGGCCGGGGCTCCCTGTGGGAAGGGAGGAGAAGAAAGTGCCCTAAAGAAGGTGGATCTTCTGCCCTCAGTTCTCTCCTTATCCTGGGATTGGTTCTGGCTGCAGAGCAGGGCTCCGGCAGCCCCTCCCCACACCCAGTGCCCACCTTGAGATGGCCGATGACGAACTTGTGCACCAAGTGGTTCCACCTGGACTTGCTGAAGACAGACAGGTGTCCAAAATCATGCTGGAGCCAGCCAGCCTGGGCCTGGAATTAAGAAAACAACAGTGCTGCTGGGGGAAAAGAACTGCCAGGAGGGCCTGTGTCTGAAAAGGGCTTTCTTCTCCCACTCCCACGCTCCTCGCAACTCATTCCTGGATAGCAAGAGCGCTTCCACTGCCAGGTCCCAATCCAAACTCTCCTTTTTCACTACACACCAGTGCACTCCAGACTCTGCCTAATGACTTTTAGTCCTGGACAGTTGTTTCCATGAGGAAGGAAAAAAAAAAATCATGGGAAAAAAACAGCCATGGAGCTGAGAACCGGCATTTATTCCCTCACAAAACTGCTCTGAAATCGGCAACAAAGTCTCCTTTAAGGAGCAGCTTGCTGCTGCTTCCTCCGAGTACTTGTAATTCCAAGGGGATCAGCTGGCCACGGGAGGAATAGCTGGGGCTTTGAGAGCTGCTCTGCCCTCTCCTCTAACTCCCTGCAAGTTCCCATGGGAACACGGTGGCTTGGCCCCTGCACACGGCCTTGGAGTTCTGGCACCGCGGAGCTCGGGAGCGGGGCACGGCTTTCACGGCGTGGGGAAGGCTGGAATAAGGAAGGCTTTGATGGAATACGGGGAGGGAAAAGCGAGGCAAAGCCTGCTCTACCACAGCAGCATGTGTGGTTTTGCCCTTTTGGGGGAATCCAGAGAGAAGCAGGATTTGGGGAAGTCCACGACGATAAGATTTCTCCCCTGCTTACGGCAACGAGCACCTAAGTCCCAAATTTGGCTTTTTTGGGGCTGATTTAGTGTAGTTGCTCACCTGGACAGTGCCCAGAAGCACAGCAGAGAAGAGGAAAGGCACCAAGGATGCTCCGAAATACCAGATGATGAGCCAGGCTGCAACATCCAGCACCAAGATGTGGCAGAGACAGAGGAAGAAAAAGGCGTGGTTGGGCTGGAGAAGCCCCATCTTCTCCACGGTCGCGCGGAGCTCACGGAAATCTTCCACCAGCTTTCTCTGTGGGGACACCCAAAAGCATCCACTGGTCGGAAAACGCCTCAGGAAGATGAAGAGGAGCATAGTTTTCCCTCTCAGGGATGAAAAGGGGGAAAGCTGAGGGTCACCAGGAGACAAATCTTTGCTAAAACTACAACTAATGACATGAAACGAAGCTTCAGCCAACAGTGATTCCAGGAGATTCTCTGATGTTACGTACAGGGAGCTCTGCCTGCCAGTCAGAGAAGTTAAACAGCGCAATTTCAACCCCAAAACCAAGTTTTTAAGACACTCACGTTCTTGCTGGGCTCAAAGCTGGGCTGATCTGGTGCCAGTTCCCCAATCAGGAGAGGGCTCATGTACTTCCTTACCAGTGCCTTGTCAAGATGAAAAGCAATGAAAGGATCCTGAAACACAGACAGAGGAACAGGATGGAGAAAAACCAGGCGGCAGCAAAAGAAATCTATTCCATGATGTGCTGGACCATTCAAAAGATCCCTGTTAGGGAAACCAGTTACTCTTATTCTTTAAATGTAAAGTCAATCTCCATGGCAACCAGGTGAAAAAATCCACGAGTGGCTGTTATCACTACAGATCCTGTCCCTGTATTTAAATTACAAATCCCCTGGGCACTTTGGCATCTAATTCCTGATCTCCCATTTACCTCCTTTTCCCAAAATTAGCCCAAATTAGCATATTTTTACAATCTCCCTCAGCCTAAGGATGTGGGTTTTTTTAGTTTTCTGGGACAGTATTTGCTTGCTGGGCATCACTTTGTAAGATTCCTGCGCCGTGCATTGTTTATCACTGTAATTACTAGGCCACCATTGTGTGCTTTTAAAATAAAATGTGCTTTTAAAAGATCTCTAGCCAGGAGAGGGCTTAAAAAACTGGCTGGTGTTGCCAGCTCTGGGTCAGCTGTAGCATCCTCCCTGCTCAGGGTCACTGAATAAAGGAGGGAAAGAGAGACGGGAACCAACATTTGCATTTTCTCGCTGGAAAAAGGGGGGAAAAAATGGGGAGGAGTATGTGGGCAGAGCAGGGGAGGATGGTACCACACATTCAGACCAATCCTTTCCATGGAGGCTGTACAACCTGGGAGTGCAATCCCAGCCGGGGGTTAGGGGACGGCTGACTGCACCTTCTAGAAATCACACAGCAAACCAGGGGAGTTCTTCCTTTACTTCCCATTTCCCCCTGGTTTTGAGGAGTCTCATTCTTTTGATCCCCGGGGGAAAAAACCACTGGAAAACAAAACTTGGCAGGGGTTTCTGAGCGGTCAGCAGTTCAACTGCACCCGGCAGCGGCACTGATATCATCACCTAAAGAATGCAGCTGGCTGTAATCCCACCATCCAGCCCTGCTCACACCGTGGGCTGACCCTTTTCTGGTCACAGGAACACAGAATGCTTGGGTGGGAAAGGCCCTTCAAAGCTCATCTCTTTCCCCCCTGCCACGGACACCTTCCACTAGCCCAGGTTGCTCCAAGCCCCGTCCAACCTGGCCTGGAACACTTCCAGGGATGGGGCTCCACCACCTCTCCGGGCAACCTGTGCCAGCGATGGGGCTTTGAAAATGCACACGTGCACTCTGCCCTCACGAAATGTTGCAAACTCACTTATTATTTTTGGCTTTAAATGCTATTCATACGACGGGATCTTCACGTGGAGATCTCAAGTTCCATCCTGACTGAAACATAGTCCATCAGCACCATCCTAGAGGTAGATTCACACCCCACAGCCACCCTTGGGTCCAAACACACGCATTTGGAGAAAGTCATGGAAAAGGCACAAGCAGACAAAGGAAGGAAACACCACTGGCAAAGCCACCCCACACCCAACTCCGACAGCATTTACTCCGCTCTGCAACAGCCGCCGGCACTGAGACGCGAATGATTAATTCCTTTTTCGTGACTGAGACACGACTTTCAGTGATATTCTGCTCTAGTGCCGTCTCTCGGGTTCGGGAAGTTCGAGGAGGGCGAAGGCGCCCGAGCGCTCGCAAACAACAACTCTGCCACGCGGGTGGCAGCGCCCGATATTCTCACGCGTGCAAAAATTACCGAGCGGTTTGGGGTCGGTTTTCTTTTTTCCCCCCCTGGCTGCGGTTTTTTAGCCATTCCTTCAGCAACGCTTCCCCGTACCAACAATCCCGAACAACCCGCGGCGGAGCGTGCGCCCTGCGAATGCCCTCGCACACAGCTCGCAGCGTACGCGCGTGTGTAACAGCCGAGCATCCAAACGCGCCACACACGGGCTCCCCTCCCGAGGGATCCTCCTCCATCCCTCCATCCCTCCCTCCCTCGCTCCCTGCCTGCCCGGGCCGCTCACCGTGGCGTCCTGCCCGGCGTAGTGGCTGATGACCCGCGAGCCCCCCGGGTGCCTCCGGCNGGCTCGGCTCGGCTCGGCCCGGCCCGGCCCGGCTCCGCCTCCCCGGTCCCCCCCGCCCACTGGGCTGCGCTCGCCGTGCGCCCGCCCCCGGGGCCGGAGACGGCGGCCGGGATGCTGCGGGATTCGGGGGTGGGCAGCACGGGGCGGGAGGAAACTCGGGCTGTCCGGGCTGGGATCATTTCGTTTGGAAAAGCTCGCTGAGAGCAGCGAGTCCCCCAGCACTGCCAAGCCCATCCGCCACAGAATCACGGGATGGTTCGGGTTGGTAGGGAGCTATGGACAGCATCCAGCC
>VZTD01003226.1:0-90939 GCA_013397725.1 Rhagologus leucostigma | reverse complement strand
TTTTTTTTTTTTTTTTTTTTTTTTTTTTTTTGCCCAGGAGAAAATTCTCCGGAGAATTTGGTTACAGGTTCCTACAGAAAAGAGGGGGAAAAAAAAAAAAAAAAGGCAGCAAACCATTTGCTGCTGCTCCAGCTGCTTCCGCGCTGGGTTCAGCCACCTCTCAGGTTTCAGCACCGTAAAAGATAAGAAACCAAACAACAACAACAACAACCACCAAAAAAACCCCTCAACCTTCAAAAAAGAACAAATTAGAAAGAAATTGTTTGTTGTCTGGAGTTCCCCTCAAAACCAGCTTCCTCAGAAGTGCATCCAGAGAGCATGTTCTCCCCTCAGGGCGTGTTAAATGAAATCCAAGCTGCCGCAAAGCTCTTCCCAAAACGTGCAGAGACCAAGCAGGAACAGGAACTGTTGGTCTCCCACAGCTCCTGACAGCTTAGCGAGGAGGAAGCCCCATATGCGACAAAATCAATTGGCAGAACCTTCCCTTTCCTTCAGCCCCCATTTCCCCGCGTCCCGTGGTTATTTTCCATTCTTTTCCTTGAAGCACCGAGCTGCATTTTGGCCCTTCTGTGCCTTTCGGTAAATCCTCTGAATGAAGAGCTTTCCCCCTCAAAAAGATGGGCCAGGTTTTGCTTTCAACTACTTAAAACACAGAGCTGCTGAACCAGGTGGAGTTTGACTCCTGTCCCCAAGAGTTTAACTCCAATATCTCCATTAGCAACCAAAAAGCATCTGCTACTGCAGTTGTCTGGAATCCTCGAAAGGGAGGCTGAAACATAGGTTGGTGCTTCCAGGATTGCTGCTTCTCCTCCCACCTCCCCACCCTACGTTGCATCCCACACTCCATGAAGGCATGGCCTTCAAAACGCTCTGAAATCGTTAAATCTCTAAACCAGGATTGGCATCGGTTTTGCAGCTTCCCTGTGGTGAACAACCATTTACAGCCAAAAACCACTCTGATGCAGGGGGAGAAAGGCTTGGTCTTGACCCTGTGAGGGTTTAGATTGGATTTTAGGAGGAAATCCTTCCTTGTGAGGGTGGTGAGGTCCTGGCAGAGGTTGCCCAGAGAAGCTGTGGCTGCCCCATCCCTGGAAGTGTCCCAGGCCAGGTTGGACGGGGTCTGGAGTAACCTGGTCTGTGGAAGGTGTCCCTGCCCGTGGCAGGGGAGTGGAATGAGATGATTTTTGCAGTCCCTTCCAACCCAAACCATCCCACGGTTCTATGATTCTTTTAAACACAACATCCGAGTCCGGGCCAACCTGTTCTGGTGTCACCTCACGCACAGAACACGGAGGCAGGGACACTTTGCAGTGTCTCTGTCCCAGAGGTGTTCAGGGATGTAAAAGAAAATCCTTGTGCTGACCTCTCTAAGCACTTCCAGTGCTCAGGTACAGCTCGTCTCTCCATTACACAGAGCTTTTCTTCTCACCAAAAGCAGCTGGAGTAATTCCCACATCCCATAAAACACCTCGGCTTATTTGGTCAGTAGATCACAAAGTTGGGAGGTCAAGTGCCACCATCACACAGCATTTCCCAGGGATTATCGTCTTCCTTAAGCTTTTTATCTCCTGCAGTACGGAACTGAGGACGATTCCAAAATCCAGGTGCTGTCTTATATTTGGGACCTGTCAGTACAGGAGCTTCATGAGATACACACAATAAAAATCCAGTCCTCCCATCTCTTGCAGGATCTCCAGGCAGTGAGCACCCAATCAGACCTCCAAAGACTTTTTTATTCCCAGCAGTTAAAAAAATATTGAATCAACATTTTTAAACGCTTCTTACGTGTCACCCTCTCTCGCTTTCCCTTTCTTCCCCTTTTTTTTCACCCAAAACTGCAGAGCCTTGCTGTAGTCAGCTATTCACTTCCCCCTTCATTCTGCTTTTCCTTCCTCTTTCACATCTTCTGCAAATCATTCCAGAGGAGGAAACCAGGAACCAGAGCCAACATTTCAGTGACGCATTTATGGGGGGAACCCCGATTCTACTGATTTTGGTGGAATTTGGGCCCGAGGTCATTGCCTGGCATTTTTGAACCCCAGACTTTTGATGGAGGGCAG
Organism: Rhagologus leucostigma; assembly: GCA_013397725.1. Lineage (NCBI taxonomy): Eukaryota > Metazoa > Chordata > Aves > Passeriformes > Rhagologus > Rhagologus leucostigma. The sequence continues at coordinate 88,879 of VZTD01003226.1, read as the reverse complement.
CTCCCAGAAGGGTCAGCTGGACACAGGGAGCACTTTTCAATCCACCCTTTCTCTTTAGAGCCAGGGGGGAGATTTTAGTTGGTCCCTACAATTGTTAGGCAATGGGACAAGGGTGGAAAGGCCGGAGCACGGTACTCCTGACTCCTGTTTTTAACTATTTTTTTTTTTCCACACACTCTCTTGGCACTTCATGGAACCAATCTTTCCAGTTCTCCCAGGTGAATTCCAAGAGCTGGCTCCAGTTCTGTGCAGTGAGGAAAGGGCAAGGACAGAGTGAGGGTTTCTGATCTGGGTCAGCTTTCTGGCCCTGCTGCTGTCCTCGGGGTTAAAATTCCAACTGTGCCATGCGAAAGGATCTGGCCAAGATCTCACCACGAGCATCAGGCACCTGTGGGATACAGGTAGACAAAAATATGTGGAAAGGGGAAGGAACAGAGAAAAAAGAAGGGTCAGATAAACTCATGAACGCCAGGATCAACATGACTCCACAAACAAGGCATTATTCTTCTGAAGAGTCACCACTTTTTCCTCAGCTGTTTCACTGCTGGGATCTCCAGGCCTGGCCAAAACACCCAGGAATATTTTTCGTGTTTGCTGTCACATCCAGCTTCAGTCACCCCCCTCTCGATTTGCCTCCAGTGGCAGACTTTCCAAGGGTATTTATATCCTAGGAGGGATTTGCACAAATTCCCCTCTGCCTACCTTCTAAGGGAATTAACAGGATTTAAGTATTTAGTTGCTTAGAAAGAATTTCTTGAGGTGCCTTTCACCATATGGCCGGATGCCATCCCAGGTCTCACCGCTCCCAGGACAGCAAATTCATCAGGCTTTAGTGGAATTAAGGTCCCAAACAGTGACCACAGAGCTGGAGGTCACCTGGCCCCCCTCTCCCACAGGTTCCTGGTGGTGGGTGGGAATGACACTAGGAATGGAAATACAGCTCGCTCCCGAATCTCACACAGTTCCTCCTGTTTCCACTCCAGGATGCATTCCAGGCTTTCCACATCAATCCCACCTTGGTGCAGAAGTTTCTCAAGCCGTTGCTCATCGGAGAACTCGCTCCAGGGGAGCCCAGCCAGGACCGAGACAAAAATGTGAGTTTTTGCTCCTCAGCTGAGGCTCAGGGTGGCTATTCCCACCATTTTTTCCCTCTTGGGATGTTTTCCAGAGAGCGAGAGAAGTTCTCAGTGACTGAGCATCTCCATGTAGCAGTATTTGCATCCTGTCATGGATTCAAATGTGTGTGGAAAAGGGGGTGACACTTTTGGCTGCACAAACCTTTCCTTTCCCACCAACAGCCAATTTCTGGCAGCCCATTCCAGGCACCCCGGCTGGACTGATCCCATCCTGACGGGAAATGGGAACTGGGACACGTGGAATGGGAAACGTGCACCAGCTCCCTTCTGCTGCTCCTTTGCTGGTGACCAAGCTCCAAAACACAAGGCCCCAGATGTCTCGCTTCGGTGGCCGTGCTAAGGAGCAGCAGCCACTGCCCATCCTCAGGGCAGCTCTGTATCCCTGCTCATCCATTATTCAGGCCCAGAGCGTGGCACGGCTGGCTCTGGCCAAGAAACTCGATCCTGCCCCTGCTGTTTGTGGCTGGCCATGATTGTGATATATCTGTGTCACTCACAACAGAGGGGACAGCGCCGGCCCCCAGTGACCCAGGAATGCTCCTCATGGATGGCTGCACAGGAGCTGGCCCATGGACTGAAGGGATGGCGGGTGATAGTGGGTGCTCATTATCAGAGCTCTGGAATTAGGCACAATAGCACTGAATTCCCTCTTGCTCCAGCTTCTCCTTGGTGCTTCTCCGAGGTGCTCGGGAAGCTCATTCAGACAAGAGCCATCAGGTGATGGGACACTCAACAGAGCTTGGATTACTCTCCTGGCTCCAGGTCCAAAAGGTCAGGATGTGGGCTCAGACCAGCCAGGACGTTTATTCCTAGCAATACAGGGCAAAAAAAAGCTGGAATGTGGAGCCAGGGTTCTTAGCATGGAGCTCACCCTTCCTCCATCCATCCCACAACTAATTCGGGCTCACTCCCAAGCCTCACCCTGCTCTTGCCTGTCCCGTTGCAGTCCCAGCTGGTGGAGGATTTCCGGACCCTGCGGAAGACAGCGGAGGACATGAACCTGTTCCGAGCCAGCCCTTTGTTCTTCTCCCTTTACCTGGGCCACATCATCGCCATGGAAGTTTTGGCTTGGCTCATGGTTTCCTACTTCGGGACGGGCTGGATCACAACCCTCATCCTTGCCTGCATCCTTACGACTTCCCAGGTGACAAAGAGAGATCTTCCTCACACTCCCAACGTGCCCTCCATCTCCATTTCTTTCCTGCTTAGCTCTGATTCCCAAGAGCTTCCCATAGCTTCCTAACTATCTGATTTCCCCTCATCCCAGGCCCAGGCAGGGTGGCTGCAACATGATTTTGGACACCTCTCTGTCTTCAAGAAGTCTTCCTGGAACCACATCGTCCACAAGTTTGTCATCGGACACCTGAAGGTAAAGGGAATTACGGAGCCCGGGAACTCTGGGAATACATCACTTTGGCTGTGGCCCAGTAGGAAAGGGCAGCTCTCAACCTTCCCAAAGTGAGCAGAGGCACAAAAAAAGTTGGTGACCGTTGCCCATGGAGCAGCCTGGGCTAGTGGGAGGTGTTCCTGCCCGTGGCAGGGGGTTGGGACTGGATGAGCTCTGAAGTCCCTTCCAACCCAAACCCTTCCAGGATTTTCTGGGAAGACACAGTGACCTGTAACTCGCTCGGAGCGTATTTATTCCGTGTTCTTTCAGTGCGGATAATCCTTCGGGATCCCTCTGGAACCAGCAGTCTCATAGCAACCAACAACTCCACCACTCCCTGCTCGCTGCTCTTTCCAAAGCAAATCCCACTTCGGCCACGATCCGAGCCGCACCACTTTAGTTCTCATAAATGGCTGGGTAATCCCACCTTGGGAGCAGCTCCCCATGGATGAGAACTCCTTGTCCTCCTCGCCCAGGGTGCCTCTGCAAACTGGTGGAACCACCGCCACTTCCAGCACCACGCCAAGCCCAACATCTTCAAGAAGGACCCAGATGTGAACATGCTGCACATTTTTGTCCTGGGGGACACGCAGCCCGTTGAGGTAAGGAAAAGCGGGGAAAACATGGAAAACTACTGTCCGAGAGGGCCTCGGAGAGTGGTTGCGCAAATCCAGGAGTTGGCTCCCATTGTTAGACATGACTTACACAGGCAGGACTTCCAGGAATGCTAGAAAGGAAACGCTTAATCCAGGGATTTCGTCTGGCTACGTTGTCCGACAGGAGTTTGGAGCCAACCCTTGGGCTGAGGAGCAGCGTTGACTATTAATTCCTAATCCATTTCCTGTGCTGACCACAGGAGAAAGTGTCCTGGGGTAACTCGGGAAAAATAACGCAGATGGGACTGGAGAGAAAGCAGAAAGCCACTCGAGGCCACTTCATCCTGCTGGCTTGAAGTGCCAACACGAGGGGGAAATACGGTGTTCCTCAGTATTCCAGCAGGAGCATTTCAAAATCGACCTTCCATTTCCATAGCAAATACCTTCCAGCATCAAGTGATTTTAATTTTAATTCAATCCGCCCCTCCAGAGCCAAAATATTTACTGCCTGCTTAGAAAAACCTACCCAAAGCACTTAAATCACGGTGTTTTTCACAATGGAACAAGGATTTCTAGTTTTAAAAACAAAACTCCGAGAAAATGGACAAGCAGCAAAGATAACACAGGGAAATACAACATTAAAAATGGTTTCTCGGCCAGATTTTGTGTTATTGAGAAAGCGGACTCAAAGGAAAACCTAAACATTTGTGGCAACAAGACTGGATTTCCTCCTCAAAATATCTGATATTAGGCCAGGCTCAGTCTATCCCAGCATTCTCACACTGGTATATAATCCTTTTCCAGACGATGCCAAGTGCACAGCCTTGCAGAGCTCAGCCCAGAGGGAATAATGTGCCTGATTTATTGGTGCTGCAAGCCTTCCCTCACAAAAAATCAGATTTTATCCCTGTCACATTCATATTAGTAAAGATGGAAGTGCTGGCAGCTCTTATCACAGACACAGGGATGGCAGAAGGTGAGGTGCATCAAAATCCTATTCAGGAAATAGAAAATTATCTTTAAAAATTGAGTTTGCACCTAACACAATGACAAAGTCAGGGTATTTAATCACACCAAATCGCTTCTTACCCGCCGGTGGGAATTCAGTCAAAGCTCCCTGGCCAATAAATTAAGAATTATTGCAGAGAATCTGCTTTTACCTGGGAATGCCCCAATCCCAGGCTGAGCTGTCTGCTTGTATCCTGCAGTACGGCAAGAAGAAGCTGAAGTACCTGCCTTACAACCACCAGCACGAGTACTTCTTCCTCAGTGAGTATCCACCCTCCTCTCTTCCCTCTTCCCGGAATGCCACTTGTCCTTTCCAGCCCTCACTGTGTGAGCAGAGCAACTCCTCAAATCCCAACTCATCCCGCCCTTCCTCAGGACCCTGTGCAGGTCCCAAAGTCAGCTCAGGGATGTCCAAGCACCTGGAACATTGCCCTGTAGAGCGAGGGAATGTGGAACAGCTGAGGCTGGGAATAACCTCCACGTGAGCGGCTCCATGGAAAAACTGCATGGAAACCCAGCTCCATGGAAGCAGTCCCTCACGTCACACACCTTCCCACCCCTCTGATGGCCAAACCATTTCCCTTTGCCTTGCAGTCTTCCCGCCTCTGCTCATCCCCGTGTATTTCCAAATCCAAATCATCTCGACCATGATCAGGCGCAGGTTCTGGGCGGTGAGTGAAACATTCCCTCCATCCTTATGGGGTCTGGCTGGAAACATGGAGCAGAGAGGGAGGCCAGGGGGCAGGCAGGAATCACCCAGTGTTCCCAACATCCCCAGCGAGGACACGTTACCCAAGATGGGCAAAGTGATGCCTGGTGTTGTCTCTCTCCCCCCAGGACCTGGCCTGGGCCATCAGCTACTACCTGCGCTACTTCATCACCTACATCCCGTTCTACGGCATCCTGGGATCCCTGGGTCTCCTCACGTTTGTCAGGTTGGGGCTCAAGGGCATCCCTGCTGCTCTCCCTTCCCTCCCGTGCTGTTTGAGCCTGGCCTCGGCTCTGCTGTGTCCCACTGCTTCGCTTCCCTCTCAGCAACTCCCGATTCCAGCTCCTCTGGCACTCCTCCTGCATCTCCCCCAGCCCCACGATGGTCCAGCCAGGATTCTCCTCCCTTTCCTCATTCCCTGTTCTCACACACTGCTGATCCCACTTTGGTCATGGCTGCACCCTCCCAGAGTGCCTCATCCCACCCTCTTCCCAGCTGACTGTGGAGGTAATTCTGTGCAAGCTCCAAGTCTGAAATCAAGCTGGAAAACTTATCACAACCGGCCCATTATTCCCAAAATTTTTGATGAAACTCCCAAGTCCAAGAAAAAAAAGCAAAACTGCAAAATCAGATCATCTGCTCTTGCAGAAAACAAGCCTGGAACGAGGATGATTCCAGGCAATTCCTTGTCAACACCCATCCAAGTCTCTGCTGCTCCCTGCAAACCCCACTCTGGTTACCCGATGTCCCCATCTCCAGTAGGAATTGTCATGATTTTTCCTGGTTTTGCAGGTTTCTGGAGAGTCACTGGTTCGTGTGGGTCACCCAGATGAATCACATTCCAATGGAAATTGATTCCGAGAAGCACAGAGACTGGCTGAGCTCCCAGGTAACTGGGAGGGGGGAAAAACACCCCTGACTCACCCCAAAATGGGATTCACTCAAAGAGCATGAGAGTTACCACCACCCCTTATTAGGATAGAGTGTCTTGTCCATGACTTCTCCCAAAAAGATGTTCTCCCCAGAGCCAGCAATGCTGGGGAAAGACGTGGAATTCCAAAGTTCTGCAATTAATTTGACAATCAAAAGGTTACCTGCTCCTGGAGGCAAGTTGAGAGAGAGAGTGACTGTGGTGACTGAAGCTGGATGTGACTGCAGATCCAAAAAATATTCCTGGGTGTTTTGGCCAGGCCCGTAGATCCCACAGGAAAACAGCTGAGGAGAAAGCGGTGACCCTTCATTTTGGAAGCTGCCTTTGTCCTTTTGTTCTGGAAGATGAGTGACCGAGTGCTCCCTTTCCTTTTCTGTACTCTAGAACCATATTCTCGATATTTCGGCAGTTCTATCTCCCTGCAAATCCAAGTAAAATGTCTTACGGAGGAACCCGATCAAAAATTCGGTTGAATTTTAAGGATTTTAAGAAAAAATAACTAATTTTATGACCATTAATAGCAAGAATACCTAAGAAATATCGTCAGAATATCGCACTTAAGGCAAACTGGGCAATAACTACACGGGGATGGGGAAGCTTTGTGTCCATGCATTTTCCTCCTGTTTTCCACCTTGGTACTGCTGTCAGCCCTCCGATCTCCCGTGGGAGAGGCTGAGATTTAGGAATCTGGGCTTGGGCTGCTCCATCACTTCACCACCAGTGAGAGTTTGATTACCTGAGGCCCTGAGGGAGAATTAAAGCTTCCCTTGGTGCACCCAGCGGGCCCAGCATGGCAGGCTCTGTGCTCCCAGAGCTCAGGCAAGAGGAATTTCACCCTGATCTTGGGACAAGCCATCCCAAATCCTCACAGTTTTCTCTCTCCCTGGCAGATGGCAGCGACCTGCAACATTGAGCAGTCCTTTTTCAACGACTGGTTCACGGGGCACCTGAACTTCCAGATCGAGCACCAGTGAGTACGGAGCCGGGATCGTGAGGGCACTGCCAGCTTGCCACAGCCCAGGGGGCGGAATTATGAGGCGGGGCAGGATCGTATGCCAAGGAAACAGAGTCCCAGACTACACAGCAGTGAAAGTTGTGGCTGCCCCACCCCTGGAAGTGTTCCAGGCCAGGTTGGACGGGGCTTGGAGCAACCTGGGATAGTGGAAGGTGTCCCTGCCCGGGGCGGGGCGGGAACTGGATGAGCTTTAAGATCCCTTCCCACCCGAAACCATTCCATGCTTGTCTGCTCCTATTACAGCCACAACATATTTCTCTGTTGCTTCAAAGCTTTCACTCTCACAGCCTTAATTTAGGGTTTAATGAGGAGTCGTCACTGTGCATCTACCAGTTACAAAGGCTGTGGGCTCGAATCCCAAGCATCCACCTCAGAAAACTCCCCTCCCCTAAAGCACTCCGGTGTTTTACAGAGTGTGGGACTGCGTAGGATGCTGGGTACCAGATTCCAGAAAAAATATGGAAGCCAGGGCCGTATGGACAGTCTGTTGCCAATGGCAACAGCAAATGTAAAAGAAAGGGTTTTTAGGGTGAGGCTGCCTGGTTTGGGAGCCAGTTTAGGAAATCTCCATGAAGAGCATAGGGCAAGGTCCCCCAAGATCCTTCTCTACCTGCTTCCAGAGGTGGAAAAGCAGGTCACTGGGAATTCAGTTCAGCCAGAAACAATTATTCCCAGAGAAAATGGGCGGCCATCTCTGAGGCTGTTCCCTCACTCCTGCTGCCCTCTCATTGCACTCATGTCCCTTTTTGCAAGAACTGGCTTTCATTGTGTCCTGGGCATGGCTTTGCTTTGAGGCGTGACAGGAAAATCAGTTTTCACCACCTCCTTGAGACAGAGGAGTGTAAAGCAGGGATGTCCTTGTGCCTCTCTTCCTTTGTTTGTACAGCTTGAGGAGGAGGCACCAACACCGAGCCCCTGAGGATGCAAACACAGATGCCCATCCCTTGGCGCTCGTCTCATGAGCTTTCTCAGCTTTGTTTTCTCTCTCTCCTCTCCAGCCTGTTTCCAACAATGCCACGGCACAACTTCTGGAAGGTGAAGCCCTTGGTGAAGTCATTATGTGCCAAGTATGGAGTCCAGTACGAGGAGAAGCCCCTTGGGAAAGCATTCGTAGACATCGTTGGGTAAGGCCCTCCTGATCCCACCTGCAGCTCATTTTTCCAGGGACACCTGATACTTTCTAGCACAGAGGACTCAGGACTCAACAGACCCTTCAGAAATTTGTGTTGTTGCTGTCAGAGCACCATACACTTCACCTTCAGATGGGTGTGATCATGGCATGTGGGGACACGGTGGCTCAGCAGTGCTGGGGTCGATCTTAGAGGGCTTTTCCAACCTTAATGATCCTGATTTTTACACCACCCTGTTCTGGCAGCTGGTGGCTCCTGCTGTTGGGAGCTGCTAGCAGATCTCCTGCTGCAAAGTGAGACGAATCAAAGGGAAACAGGTCAGGTTACAGCCTCTGCTGCGTCCCCTGAGAGCCCTGCCAGCAGCAACAGGCAATTCCCTACAGGCAGAGCTGGAGACGACTCTAACAGTCCTTGTCAGCAGCCTCGGTGTTAATGCTGCTGTCTCAGTTACTCCGAGGGGAATAATTCATGGCAGGGAACATGAGAAAGCTCTGCAGTCCAGGCACCTCCTGCACAAACCACCCTGAGCACAGGCAGATTAAAGTGGGGTGGCCACAACGGGCGAGAGAGCTGAAAACTGGTTCCAAACCTGTTTTTGTCCTCAAATCCAGTCAGGACAGGGCCATGCAGCACCAAGGCACAGTGGGGTGAAGCCTGGAGGCTCCCAGGAGAACTTACAGCCCCTTCCAGTGCCTAAAAGGGCTCCAAAGGAGCTGGAGAGGGACTTTGGACAAGGGCCTGGAGTGACAGGACAAGGGGGAATGGCTTCCCAGTGAGACAGGCTGGGTTCTGTGAGTGTGAGCCTATGACTGATATTAAAGTTCAGTAACAGGCTTCACTGCAGGAAAAACACGGCAGAAACAAGATTCCCAAACTTCTCCTCCTTTTCTTCCCACAGGTCCCTAAAGAAATCTGGAGATCTCTGGCTGGATGCTTATCTCCATAAGTGATCATGAATCTTTGTGGGGAGGTGTGAGTGACCGGGAGGGACGGGGGGGACATGGGGGGGGATCACACTTGTGTCTTTTACTCTCAGATCTCAGTCTAAATCCACGGTTGGAGGGGAGTTTCCTGTCTTGTCAGCTGCTTCTGGTGCAGGCCCAGGCAACCTGTTTAATCCAGGCAGATTTAAAATGTGCTCCAGAGGGTGGAAAGCGAGGCCAGCATGGCAGGGAACGGAAGGCTGGGAGAGGATGATGAGGAACGTTTAAAAAAGGGGCATTAATATCTGACCTTGACCTTCTTTTCACAAGATTCGTTCTCATTCTGCCTAAACCACACAAGCCCTGATTCACACCTGAGGGCTTTTTAAGGCCTCGGTGAGTGCAACCCAAGGACACCCCAGTTAGCTCATGGCTCTTTCCCGTGTTTGTGTGCAAGTGGAATCACATCCCACGGGACTGGCAGCTGCTGGACTGTGCTTCCAGCCCTGTCCAGAACCCAGCTCCCTCCTTCCCTTCTCTAATCATAGCATCCCTTTAGTCCGAGCTGTGACCCTGGCCCTGCACAGCTAACCCCTAACCACAGCAGGGTTAACATAGCCGTGTTTTTAGGATCAGCCCCTATTCCCGGGGGTCTGTAGAAGATTTCTGGGCTTAAACAGCAAAATGTCTCCTTTAGGAGAGGGTCTGTTTTCTTTTTAATGAGCAGCAGGTCTGGCACAGCGAATTGTCAGTAAACCACACAAAAGACCAAAACAATCACACAAGCAAAATGTGCTAATTGCTCCTCAGTGCTCCAGGGGAACCACAAATGGCCTTTTCACCATCCTGCCCGGCAGAAACCCAGGGTTCTGCCTGTCTGCACATGCCTGGCAGGCACCGAGCCTCTTCCTGCCTGCCCAAGGCCAGGAGCCGTGGCACCTTCACCCTTCCCCTGGGAACAATCACAGGAGAAAAGGAGTTCTCCCTGCAAAAGGAGGAGCTGCCCAAACAGTCAGTCCCAGCTGGAATCAGGAGTGCCCAGGCTGTGCTGCCGATGTGAAACCTTCGGAGAACCCTCTTACAAGATGTCTAAAACTCAATTTTCTGCCCAGCACCTAATTACCAAAATCCTCTAATGGCTTATCAGGAGATACGGCTGAACAGCTTCCAGCTGCTTCTGGAACAGGCAACCTGACCCCAAATAAATCCAGGGGTTCAGGTTCAGCTGCGACACAACAGAAGAGATGTTTGGTTTAGGACCAAGGGCCGTGGTTCCAGAAGCAGCCTCCAGCTCCAGCATCCGCCTCGGTGCTCCCTGGAAACACCAGCAGGGAGACTCTGGTTACTTTGCACACCTCACTGCTTCCCTCAGCTCTGAAACTGGATCTTCTCTATCAAACCCCTGAATCCTAACAGCATCCCACAGAATCAGCAAGGTGCTTCATCATGAACAGAGACGACTCCGGGACTGTGGCCAGCACTGCGAAAAACAAAAAAGAAATGTATTCCCTCCCCGCCTGCTTTGGAGAATAAAATGAGATTTTATCTTTGCTTACAGATGGGGAATTCAGCATCTTGCAACTTCAGCAAGCCAGTGATGCTTAGGGTTTGTAAAGGGCTTGTTCTGGGGGTCTTGCCCACCCCAGTACCACCAGGAATGTTTAGAGTGAAAAGCTACATAAATAACATCCTTCTGGATGCTGCGATTTCCTAGTAAGGAGCTAGCCTGGAGTTTGGCTAACCTCATCAGGACTGCCTTAATTTGTGCATTCCTTCCTGACTCCTTGAATGTACCTCACTTCGCTCCAGCCGGGATGACCACGAGCACAGCGGCATCAGCAGTGCAAGCTTTTAAATCTCCAGCTGATTCTTCTGACAGCCTTTGGGTTTTTTGTGTTATTTCCAGAGCAAATATTTTCCTCCTTAGCCCTGTCCCCTTCTTCTCTTCTCACTTTTCTTCTTGGGAAACTGTTTGAGTTGATCTTGGGAAACATCAGCTCTTAGGCAAATGGGCATTTTTCCCCCCAAAAAACTCATTATTTTTTCAGGCAAACCCTCTCTGGCTCATATAGTTTCTCCCTCTCCCTCCAAAAAATCCCAGCTTTCTATCTTGGAATTTGAGCTGTTTCCTACGTGCCTTGATTCCTTGTTGACAGCCCATCCCTGGAAGTGTTCCAGGCCAGGTTGGATGAGCAACCTGATCTAGGGAAGGTGTCCCTGTCCGTGGTAGGAGGGTGGAATTGGATGATCTTTATTGTCCCTTCCACCCCAAACCATTCCAGGATTCTTTAAGCTCTCCACCTTTTAACTGGAGCAGGTTAAACACATCCCTGACAAAGAGCCCTGGAAGTCTGGATCAATCTGCTTTGTTCTCATTGTTCTCCAAGTAAAATTAGGTTTATCTGGAGATATTCCAGAAGGTTCAGTAAAACTGGAAATGTAGATGGATGTGAACTTCTCATGAGCTTCCTTGGCTTTGTCTCCGACAAGGCGGCGATGAGTGAGACACGAGCTGGTTAAAATTTGCCATCAAAATGACTGAAACACAGAATTTTCAGCACAGCTTTGCCCAGCATTCCGAGGACTCTTAACTAACCAGTTTCTCTGAAAATAATGAGGTGAAATCTTGTCCACTTTCTCTCTCGATAAAGGTCATTCATTTGCACTGTAATGAGACACAAGCATGAAGAAAAAAAAAACCCCATAACCAGTAAGAGGTGCTGGGAGCCTGCCAGGGTTTCAGCTACACCACGTGGCAATGGGGAGCTGGAAGCAGAGCTGGTTTCAGGGCAGAGAATCAAACAACAGCCAGGGAAGGACTGGATTTGTTCTCCTCACTCACTGTGGGGGAGTGGAGTAGGAGCTGGAGGACCAGGACGGTGGAGGATGGCAGAGAAAAGCACAAACTGCAGCAAAGAGAAGCCTCTGGCTGTGTTTTGGGAGGAGAAGGAGAGATGGGAGAAGTTTGGGAAGGTCAGGGGTTGGGGAGGGATGCATGAGAGCGGGAGAAAAAATACTGAGGGGTGAAGGAGAAGAAATTTGGAATCAGGGGTGTCCCATGTTCTCCCAGCATGGCTGGAATCTGCCTGGAGGACTGTGCTGGAGGCACAGGGCAGGACAGCACAGAGCTGGGGCTCGGAGGGGGTGGCAGGGACCGGTGACATCCACAGGCACCTCGGAGTGAGCTGGATCTCACGCTGAGCTCCCCCTCCCGCCGCTCCGGGAGCGGGGACTCGCCGCCCCCAGTTTCCAGGGAGAGGCACAGTGGGAATTAGGGGACTTTCCTTGGAGTTTTCCCTCCAGGCATGGATCTGAGGAGTCCAACTCCCAGCTGCTCGCTGAAGTAGGGCTTGGGAGGCTCGTCAGGACCCATCTCCGGGCACCATCATTCCCTGCTGCGGGGGCTCAGCTCTCTGGCTGGATTTGAGGTCTTCATTAGGGCAAAGACATCCTTTTCCTTAGCAGATGCTTTCCTAAGAAAGCCTTCCTAACAAAGCCCTAACATTCCCCATGTTAAAACAGCAAAGCCACATTCCTTATAGGACAGCTCCCGGGGTTTTTTTTTCAGTCTTTATAAAAGGAAATAAATATCCCAGTAACTCAAAAAGAACAATTTTTTTTTTTTCCTTGTGTATTCTACCACTCAATAAAATCATAACTATTTGTTGACCGTACAAATGCTTTATGTGGTTTTTTCCAGAGTCACTGGTGCTCAGGGAATTTGTTCCCTCTTGGCGTGCCTTCTGCCACGCAAACCCACGAGCAGGTGGCGTGGAGATGCCAACTGAGCAAGTCGGGACATTTTTAGGGCAGGAATTTCACCATCCACCTTTTGCCCTGAGATCAAAAACATATTCAAATGCACAATTGTAAAGAGTCAGGGTAGGATTTGACATAAAGGGCGATTCAAGCTCCAGTTTCACATTTAGCCTTGTAACTGCTGTTTTTAGCAGCTCAAAATCAGATCCCAAGCCAAGAACACTGTGGAAGGAAACTAAAAAAAGGATCTGGGATCAGACTTGCTGATTATGGCTTCCCTTGGTTTTCCTGGGGTTTTTTTCTGGAGGAGCTGTTAGCCAGTGAGTGTGGAAAGCCCTTTTTCCCACTTCATGTGGTGAAATTAGTGGAATTACTTTGATACCAGTGACTTCAATAGCACAAATGGGTTTCTTTATCAGCCTTCACAAGCTCAGGATCAATGGTGCTGCTTCCCCTCATCCTGGGAACAAGCACCAAAGGAAAGGAGATTTTCCTGCCAAAGATTTGCCTGGCCCCTCAAACTCGGCCTCCACACTGTCTGGGGAGGCAGCTAAGAACAAAATTGTTGTGAAAACTTCGCAGAAGCATTTTACAATTTTCTTAAGGTCCATTTCGTGCCCATTCACAGCTCATCCCGGGGTGTGCTGAGCACCTTGCAGCAGCTTTTCCAACCCAAAGCTCCACCCGACGCTTTGGTGGGTTTGGGGTCGACACCAGCAGTGGGTTTTAGGTCAAAACCGTCTCGAGGTCAGCCCAGAGGCTTCAACAGAGCTGGTTCTGCCAAATGAACCCATTGAAACCTGTCTCCTCAGGTGGAGGGGCAGACAAAGGAAGCTCACAGGCTGTCCCGGGTCAGGAGACAAAGCGATGGCCAGATTGTCCTTATCTGTCCCCTAAAACCAACACTGCAGCTTGCCAGAGTCCACAGGAATTGCTCCATAGGCAAACTCATCCTGCCCAGACAGCAGGTGCCCCGCGGTGTCACAGAACCCAAGGCAGAGAATGACCCCGTTTTTGGGGCTTTCATTTCATCCCAGAATAAACAGGTTCCCCTGACACAAACACAGGAGGCTCTCACACAAAAATTAACTGCTACAAATCGATATCTTCATCCATGAACAACGTTGCTTTAAAAAAAAATTGTGTTTTACTTACTCTGAGCTGGGGCCCAGTTCTAGAGGTCTCAGGAAAGTGCTTCACAACATAATTTGTGTCAGCGTGGGGAGAAACGGGTTCGTGGTGTTCAGAGGTGCAGTTTTCACCCCCTCCAAGCTGGCCTTAAACACGTTCCAGGGCTGGGGCAGCCACATTTGTGAGCTCCCTGCTTGCAACAGGTTTTTAAAATGCTGGTAAAAAAAAATAAAAAGTCAACATCAAGTTCAGCCTCTGGAAAAAACCCCATTTTTATCTAGTGTTTGTGCTGGGTTATATCATGTTATCATACATATTTTATTGAAAAATTAGTCTGAATTCCTCAAATGTCACACAGGAACACTTCCATACTGAGTCCTCCCTACGTCATCCCTCTGTCCTGGGGATTCTACAGAACAGGGCATTGTTGGAGCTGCTCTAAGGTGAATATTCCATTCACATTTCCAGCCACACACTCATCATCCATTTGGAAACCGTGTTGTAAAGAGTATGAAGGGAATAATCCAGAATTCCAAAGCGAGCCAGGAGGTGAATCATTCCCCCGCAGCAGAACATGAAATATAATAAAATAAAATATAAATTACATAAATGAATAATAATAGCAAATAAAAATAAAGGTGGCATCTCTCCTCCATAGAGGCTGGAGGGTGCAAATGTAAGTTCCACAGGGGCGAATGATGATGTTTTCTAAAATATCCTGTGTCAGAGCTTTCCCACTTTCTGCCAGCCACCGAGGTTTGAAGATCAAGCCCAGGCTGCTCAGGTCAAGGGAGGCCCAGCAGAAATTCGAGAGAGGAGTAGGAAAAGGCAGAGGAGAAGGATCCTCACCTGGAAGCACCACCTTTGCCCGCAGCATCCTCCCGAGCACAGTTAGGTAACTTCCCAACTTCTTGGCCAGGTGCTGGCTGTGGGGATGACAGTGAGAGGATTAATCACAGTAATTGCCTGTGATTGCACCCATCCTCCTTGGAATGGGTGTGGCTGGTTCACTTGCCTGATTAATTTAATTGGCCTCAATTAGCCTGGCCTTCATTAAGCAGCAGTTGGTTTTTTATAAGATACAGGAGAGCCATACTGCACTTTCTCTGTGTGTTTTGTTCCCTTTTTGCTTACGGATGCCTGACAAAACCTGGAAATTCGGGTTCTAAGCTGAAGATGCTGTTGGTTTCTCAGCTGGAGCCAGTTCCTGGCCCAGCATCTCCAGGTAAATCACTCCGACTTGAAAGGATCACCCTTTGCAAGTCCACACACCTTTCAGGCCACGCTCACAACCCCAAAAGGAGCAGAGCAGCACAGCCCGTGCTTCACCGTCACCCTGGGGAGGGGGAAACAAAGTGTGAACAGAAATCAAAGCGCTGCTGCCAATTCCAATTCCGTGCCTTGCTCCTTCTTGTCCCCCCATCGTGCTGGAGCTCACCAAGTGCTAAAATTAAACGCCTGATGTGGTGAAGGTATGCGAGTGAAACGGAACCCAACAGCACCGAGGGCGAGGAACGGTGAAGCCACAGTGTTCCGGCAGCATTCCAGCACCATGACTCCTTCCACATCCCTGCAGAAAATCAACAGCTCCACAGCAACAGAATGCCTGGGCTTGAACGGTGCGGCAGGAGCTTCTGGGCAAGTCAGGCTGGTCTTTAGAGATCCCTTCCAACCCAAACCGTTCCCTGGGAACATTTCTGTCGGCGTAAAATACAATAAAGAAATGTTGAGCCTGCTCTGTCCCGTGATGCACAAATGAATCACACACAAAACAGAGGACAGAGATTAAGGAGCAATTTCCTTTCTGCGATGTCTTTGTAACCTCCTTCAAACAGAGAAGGTCAGTTTTTAAGGTCTCTACTGAGATATTTAGTAAAGAGGCTCTCCTGGATGTGGTGGCGTTGGGACAGGGATGAGTCCCACGTGCTGCAGTAAGAGAGAGGGTTTAAGTCATTTGTGTATTTTGAATGTGAGAAGCCAGGCTTTTAAAACCAGCATCATGAAGAAAACGTAGTGACATCCCTGCTGACAACAGAAAAATGGTTTTTTGGGTTTTCCAAACTCGGATGGATCAGGCACTACTCAAACACAGCCCACGAGGTCTTCTCCACACACACATAATTCCAGTGTGAAAGGAATAAGATTTGGAGCCCAGGTTCCCTCTCCTATTAAGGACTAATGTCTGCCAGAGGTGCCAAGATCTTGGGGTGGTTGCAACACTTCACCTGCCCAAAAGCACCGTGGGACCATCAGACACTGCTCCAACTCCCCTGAGACGTTATTTATCAGTGCCCTCGGTTTGATGGGAAGTTGGATTAGTGCTTCCCTCCTTCCTCCTGGTTCTGCCAGCTGGCACTGGTGGCCTGACAAAGGGGAAGGTCACCAAAGGCGAGGGACGAGTCACCTCCGCCCAGGTGCTGATGCAGAAAGAGCAAAGGTGTCACCGAGCTGTGACCCACATACGTGTCCATCGGCGTGAAGCACCTTAACTTGACTCTAAGGTGATTAACGGAGCAGAATTAGCACAGTGAGCCAGGGGAATTAAGGGCAGGGAGCTGCCCTTGAGCCAATCCCATCTGGCAGAGGGAAGCCTGCAGCCCCAGCACCAGAGCGGGAGCTGAAGCTGGAAGCATTAGCAGAGTTATAAGCTCAGGATGTTCTGCGTGCCCACACGGGTGTCCCTGGAAGCTCTGCGAGCAGCACAGGACTGACTGCTGGGGTTTGCACTGCAAAGCTTCCTGGGGAACACCTCCGCCTTCAGCTTCCTTCTCCCAGCTCCCCTCTCTGGGGCAGTCCCACTGGGAGCTGTTTTGGGACTTCTACTCCTGCACAAATGGGTTTCCCACCGCTGGAGTCACTTGTAAGTAACCAGATTTGCACCAGTGACTCAGCTTTTCCCGTGCAGCCGATGTCTTCTCCCACCAGGGGAATCATTTCAAGACTAAGCCAAACAAAAGCTAAGGAGGTACTTTTTCCTTCCCAAACTTTCCCTGCTGTTCCTCTGCTCCACCATTCCAGCCAGTCCTATCTCATCTCCTGAGCCAGGACACCACTGGCAGCTCAGATTTACCACAGAATCCCAGAATGGTTTGGGTCAGAAGGGACCTTAAAGCTCATCCCATTCCACCCCCTGCCATGGGCAGGGACACCTTCCACTATCCCAGGCCGCTCCAAGCCCCGTCCAACCCGGCCTTGGACACTTCCAGGGATCCAGGGGCAGCCACAGCTTCTCTGGGCAACCTGTGCCAGGGCCTCCCCACCCTCACAGGGAAGGATTTCTTCCCAGTGTCTCATCCAAATCTACCCTCCTTCATCTTAAGGCCATTCCAAAGCCATTTTCCTGTCTTTCCCTCAGATCCAGCCCATAGCTAGGCCGAGCCTCATTTTCTCTATGTTCCCTTTCCCTCCTAATCCACCCCCGAAGGAGGTGAAACATTCCGTGGAAGTTACATAAACCAGCACAAAGTCCAGCTGCCTTCTCAGCCTGGCTAAAGTCAACCTTCCAGCTCAGCCCAGCGAGCCTCGCACAAACACGGGAATATTGACATGATAAACAGCAAATCCGACCTCTTGGCTCCCAGCACCGGTGGCACCACAGGGATTTGCTCCTATTAGGAACGTGTTGCCTTGGCAGAGCTGGCCAGCCCCAGCCCTGGGTGCCACATGGGCACTGAGAGTGGTGCCAGGACATCTGACTTTGTCCTGGCAGGGCCACGCTCCCTGAATGTCCGAAACGACTGGAATTTCCCCATGGCTGACCCAGTGCTGCCTGTTCCACAGGGATCCTCACTGCTTTCATGGATTCATCCCACAGGAAGGCTGGGAAAGCTTGGAAACTCCTGACTTTTCTGAGGCCAGCTGCTTATCATCTCTCTTTTCCTTGACTGCACCTGGAGTAAATAATAATAATAAAAAAAATCTTTCATTTGTTGCTTCTGGGAACAGGAACCATCCATCTCCGTAGGCATGTGGGGACAGCCTGACCAGCTGTACAAAGACAACCTGATTTACAGCCCCGAGCAAACCTGGAGTAATTCCACAGGCAGGGAAGGGACACGGCCAGCAGACACAGGGAACCGCCAGGAGCAACCAAATCTCTCTGCTCTAAATCCCAGTTCCTCAAATATTCATTTCCAAATGCTTAAAAGCACCTCATTGTGCACAACACTAACCTCCACCATCATCCAAATATCTCTTTTCTCTCCCAAACTCGAGGGAAACAGGGACGAAAACAAAATCAAGCAAGTCGAACACACCTACAAAAGCAGTTTTTTGAACTCCCATCCCTTTGAAGCTCTTTATTCTGGCCCAGGACAGGCTGGCAGGCCCTTTGTGGGGGCAAACAGGTGCAAGGAAGATTGCAGGAGGTACAAGAGGGCCCAGAGACTCTGCTCAAACTCTGGTTTATTTCTGAGGGGAAAAACAGCAGGAAAGCTCTGGTGGAAGAGGCTGGGAACAGGGGACACGACGTCTTCTCACACCACAGAAGTTCAGGGAGCCAAAGTCACAGGGAAGTTTGTGACAGCAATCCCTGCTGCCGCTACACCGAGAGACCCAGGCACAGCTGAGCATTCCCAGGCTCTCGCTCGACCATCCCTTACAGAAATCCAAATCCTTCCTTTCCTTTCCCCTCTCCAGCTGCCCAATTCCCACTGCCAGCAGCGCAGGGAAGCTGCAGGGATGCTTCCCTGTCAAGAGGCTGCAGGAGAGGGTCAGGAGCGGGTGGGACGTGGAGATGCTCCGCTCTCCCAGGGAGGGAATGAGAGAGGGAGGACAGTCCCTGCCTGGGCTGCCTGTGCCCTCTCGTGGCTGCCTGGCCGTGCTGCACGAACAGATTCTTGCGCGGCTTTTAAATTGAAAACGAAATTAAATCCCTTTCCGGAGACAGCTCTCCCCCCACTGCCATCTCCAAGACGGGAGGAGGAGATCTTCCATGTTAATGTCCGGAGCTGAGCAGGGAGAACAGGTGATTTTAGTGAAACCAGAGCGACTCAAAACCTCTGCCTGCTGAGAGGAGAAGGGGGAGACTGCTCAGGAAGGAAGAAGGAAGATCCTTGAATCACCCAGCACCCGTGCAGTGCTTCCACCCAACAAATTAAAGGAGACACAACTGAGCAGAAGCCTCAGCTTCACTCAGGAAGAACATTCTGATGAATAAAAGCATCCCAAACCCCATCCTGTAAGATTTTCTCTCACACCCCAAGCACCCCAAGCCTCCAACTCCAACCAGGCTTGTAGAGGTTAATAGCAAATGTTTATTTTCCTTCATGAAAGAGCAGGGTGCAACCATCCCGCTGTTAACGGAGTGACTTCATTTTCCTTCACAAATTGTTCTCTCTCCTTCGTTTGAAATGCAAGACAACCTCAGACAAGGCATTGCTCCAGTTCCTTCTGTCCCAAAGTGCTTCTCAGTGTGACACCGAGGGGGGAAAAAAACATCCCACAAACCAAAACATCTCCTACCCAGAGAGATCATCTCATTCCCAGAGCTGCAACGTTTGTGCAGTGTAGCAGCTCACGGCACAGGAAGACATGGAGAGATTGAAAGGACAGGGGGAAGAGATGGAGGGAGAAATTCCAGGGGTGGAATGCACCTGAGCTGAAATCCACAGCTGGGGAAACCAAAGGTTTTACCTTCCCTGTGTTATTTCTCTCTCCCCTAGACAAAACCAAGGCAGCTCAGTGGAAAAAAATCGAGTTCCTACTGTAACATCCTTCAGGAGAGGATGGAATTATGGAGCTGAGGATGGGCACCAGCTTGCCCAGGGTGGCAGAGGGACAGGGTGACAACCCAGCCAGAAGTGAAAACCCCAGGGTGGGTGATGGCTGAGCTGATTCCAGAGTCACTGAAAAAAAAAAAGGCTAAATTGGCTACAAAATACTGTCATGGCTTTAACAAACCTGGGGCTGAGTTCAGGATGTGTCAGGCCTGTGCATTCCCACAGCTCCAGTGACATCCCTCCCCTCCCAGCACATTTTGAGGCGTACAGGAACCTCAGCCACATCCCTCACGTGCACACAAAGAGGTCTCAGATTCCCTCACCAGGGATGGCAGCCCAGGAAAAGCTGGAATTCCCAGCGGACAGGCATCTCCAGGTCGGATGTAACAGCGGGAAGGAATCTCTGGGCTTTGGGACTGCCCAGCCTGGGCACGCTCCTTCTGGAGACACAAAAAACCCAAGCTGGGAACATGGATTCTGCCTGAAGAGTGGGAACAGGACTGCCCAAAGCTCCCTCAGGGTGGGAACAGCTCCAAGGGGTGTTTGTGGGTGAGGTCTGCGTGTAGGAGCATCATGGGGGGACTTTCCACCAGGGACCATCACGGGCTCCTGCATCTGCCTCCGCCAACTGCAGCAGATTCCCTAGTCCAGGAGGAAACACCCTGCAGCCAGCTGGGAGTTATGGAATTTCCCTGCTCCCCTTCTTCTGCTGGAGGCTCCAGGTGCACAGCTCCAGCCGTTCCCCAGGCTGGATAACCCAGCGCCAAACATCCAGCTAAAAACAGGAACAAATCCCTCTTTGTGACTCCGCTGGCAAGAAGCTTCTCTCGCAGGCTCCTTTAAAAGGAACAAGGAAGTACTTGGAAACAAACTGTTCAAGATTATTGTGCTCTGCTGGCATTTTCAGGGCTGCTGTGGTCAGCAGGACCTCGAGGACAGCACCCTCCATCCCAAAAAAAACGAGTGGAACAGACAGCCAGCATCTGTCCTGACAGGCCGGCTCACAAGGAAGGTCCAGAACTCCCGCCCTGCACAGGCCTGGCCTCGGGTTACGCCAAAGCAGGCTGCATATAAAAACAAAAGGTTTAAAAAAAAACGGATATACACTGCATACAGGAGACTCCAGAGTCCACGGATGGCCATCCAGGAGCAGCCAGGGCCAGCCCAGCTCCGGGGGCAGCGTGGCAGCTGCATTCCAGTCACCCTTGGAGGAGTGGGACAGCTGAAGGTGGAATTTGTGCCTCTTGCTCCTCGCTCCAGGCAGAGGGAAGGCGGGAGGGAGCAGGACAGGCACTGCACTCCAAGCCCTTCCTCCAGGAGCAGTTTCCTTCCACGCTCAGGGCTCTGCTTACATCTCGCTGGGATAAAATCCAAGTTTGGCCAGAGACATCTCCCTCCGGAGCCGCATGACCTCCCAGTACATCGGCTCCACTGCGAAGCACGGCGGTGGGAGAGAAGGGGAAAAAACCACCAACAAATCAGTAAGGAGGGCACAGCTGGCCACCAGCTCCTGCTCTGCTGTGCTCCCAGCATTCCCAAAGGGGAGGGAAGCAGGACAGGCCCTCACCAGCTCCACCCCAGGGCAAAGCTCCCAGGAAGCTGATGAGCAAGGAAGAGATGCTCCACTCCTCCCCTCGTGCCTTTCTTTTGTCACTTATCTGCTTCTCAAAGACACCCCCAGCTGGCCCCACTCCTGTCACTCCAAACAGCTCCTCCCCGTTCCTCCCAGTTGCCCCCACAGAAAGCACATCCCCCTGGAGCCAGCTCTTACCATCCTGCCTCACCAGGCCTTGCTGGATATAGCGGATGTAGGTGAAGAAGTTGCACACTGCTGTGATCTGAGGGACAGAGGGAAAGAGGGGGAAAAAAAAAGGAACAAAGATTTGAGACGTTCCTTTGGTGCAAGTGACGAAAATGAGTCAAACCCATGCACAAAAACCAACTTTTTGTGGGATCAGCTCTTCTAAAATGCAGCTCAGGAAAGAAGTAACTTCTGAAATCCTCCACTGAACAAGAGCCCCGGCAGCAACATTTACAAACGATCCACCTTCTCCCTCCCCTCCACAGAAAGGACAGTTTGTTCCCACAGCCAGGCATGGATCTGACTGGAACAGCAACAGCCTCTAAAGAGCAGAAAATTACTGCATTTTACAAAGGGGAATTAAATAACAACAACAAAACCAAACGACCAAAGCCCTGCACTGAAGGAAACCAAGGCAAGTGAACACACTGAAGGCTATCTGAAAGCAGAAGGAAGAGCTGGATCTGCCCCCTAATCATCAACCAAGAGCCACCTCGACCTCAGGAACGACCTCAAATCCCACAGGTTTTCCTTAATTCCAAGGCTGACCCTCAGGAGCTCGTCCACTGCAGGGCATGGAATAATTCCGGAGGGTCGAGGCACCCTGGGGAGGTGAAGGACTCACCCTGGCCCTGCAGGAAGGGGAAATGTAGTAGTAATTCCCAGAATCCCCCAGCATGATCCGGTGCTTGCAGGTCCTGGGGAGGCCGCTCAGAGCACATTTCCTGCAGGAAAAGGGAAAAAGCACCTCAGCAACCCAGTGGCACAGCACAGATCCAGCAATTCGGCCACCTGGAGACATGGAAGTGATGGCTCAGAAGCCACCCCTGGGTTAGGCAGCATGAAGAGGGAAAAAAATAAACCAACCCTTGCCTGATATTCTTTTGCTCCTGGAAATATTCCATAAATGGCAAGCTTAGGAGACTTTAGCTGAAAACACCTTTTCCCTGGCACACAGCCCCAGAGGAAACCCCAGGAAACACTAAAGAGGTGAGGCTGGAGCAGAGCACAGGCAATGTCCCCCACATTCCAGAGCAGGCTCAGGAGTGTCAGCTTTCCCGGTGGGATGCAAACACGCTGGCTGTGCACCAAACCTGGGCTTGAAACGGGTAAAGCCAGCATTTCAGCAGGATTTGCACATACCACCAACTCAAAACAAGCCAAGCCCTCCTTGGGCAGGCAGGGAAGGAGCTCGGCTTCCCAATTTTGAGATTTCAGAGGGTGCAAACAGCCTTTTCCGAACAATCAGCAGCAAGGGGTGCAGCATTCCTTTGTTTTCTTCCATTTTCTCCTGCTGTTTGCAAGGCAGATGATTCCCATCACCACTTTTAGCAATAAAGCAGAATTTTCTCCTGCACAGCTATCACCGCGTTCCTCAGGGACTCAGTGGCAAGAGGAACATCACTCCCAGACTGCAAAAAAAATCTTCTCTGGGGAGCCACAGGAGGTGACAGCAGAGGGGAGCTGATGTTTCAGAGAGCTCCTGAGTTTGTCCCTGGACAGAGAGCTTGTTTTCCACTGCTCTCAAGGCAAACATTAGCCAAGAGTGGAAGCACGGGTTCCAAGTGTCCAGATGCAAGGAGAAGTAATCATTGACCAAATATTAACACAACTTAAGGAGATTAAATTCCCAAGAGGTGCAGGATGACCAAAACCTTTGTAAACAAGATACCTGTAAGGAGCCACATGTTTGAGCATTGCAACATCCTGGAAAAGAGTGACTCTTGCTTGATTGGTGTAAAACCACAGCTGTCACAACCAAACTAACCAAAACTGCCCTAAAAATCAGTGTTTTGCATCTGGGAAGAAGGGGAATGAATTCCTTTTGGAGTTTTTTATTGCCAATAGGTTCCTTCCCATCCTGCCTGGGTGGAATGTAAACAGGGTTAAAGAGTTAGGTCAGTTCAGCACAAGCCTCCAAGCTGCCACACGGCGCTGAGTTAGTGACTTGTTAATGCTCCAGAGATCTTTGATCACTGGCTGAACAATAAACATTTCACTTACGTTACGATTTGTGACCGGAAGCCACTGCGAAGGCAAAAAAAAAAAAATTTCAAAAAAATCAAAAGGAAACTGAAAGGGATAAACACAGGATGGGCTGTTTGGGGAATAATTTGCAGGAGAGTGGTAGGAAACCTGCACGTCCCTTGCTGTCACCTCAGAAGGCAGGAAAGGACTTAAATTTAATATCTGACTAAAATCTCTCCTCTTTGTTTGGAATATCACAGCACCCCTGCTAGCGTGAGGTGACCCCGAGGTGGCCCCAAGCTGTCTGTCACACCACTCCACCAGAGGGGACAAACCAGCAGCAAGGAGGGGACAAAGCAGGGAGACACGGTCCTTACTTGGGGCCACCACACTCTTCTGCTGCCACCTTCCCCGCGGGGACAGCCTGGGAAGCCACAGGCTCGATGGTGAGGGTGTTCTGCTCCACAGCCACTCGCACCAGCTCCGACAGCTGCGGCAAGAGAAGGGGAAACAGGGATGAATTCCGGAAAGGTGACGCTCCGGAGCTGCCAGCTGCTCCTGCTTTTCCAGCCCTCACCTCCTGCTTGGTGAAGTCCAGACACGGTCCCACATCTTCTCGGTAAATTCTGTCCAGGAAGGAGCAGGATTTGTCCAAAGTTGGAGATTCCTTCCAGGCCTGGAACTCGGCAAATAAAATGGAGTCGACCTGCGGCGAGTGTCCAAGAGGAGGGGGAAGAGGGAGGGATACTGTATCAGAAGGTACCTGTCACTATGCAGGAAACCTATGAAACATCTGCTCTGGCATCTGGACAGGCTCAGACATCATGGAAGTGTCTGAGGGAAGCTGCCTGGCCCCAAGGATCTCTCATTGCCCACCCAGCAGCAGTTCTGTCCCAGAGTGACACAGCCACCCTGGGCTGCGTGTGCCAGAAGCCTGCAGGCACCTGTCTATCCCATTTTCCTCCAGGTGGCTTTTCCTGTGGCTGCAGGAAAGCCACCACGCAACCACTGGACACACCAAGTGCCCGCTCAACCCGTGGCAGGAATGATGGGAGCAGCTGAGGGGCAACAGGAGACTCTCTGGGAGCTGGCATTTAAATCCCAGATGGATCATTGGGCAAACCTGACTGACAGGGCAGCTCCTACAAGCCCAGCAAAAGCTGCTGAAAGGAAAAAATAAAACTAAGCAGAGCAACACAAGGAACATGAGTGAACACAGCTGGAAAAGTCCGGATTCCAGCACACCCCCTCTGCGCCATGGACACTGCTCACCTGGGACAAGCAACAGCTTGAGAGCCACAAGATGGAAAAACAAATGGAGAAAAACAAAATGAAAGGGGGGAAAAAAAAAAAAAAGGAGATTAGCATAAAAGGAAGCTGGAACTGAAAGGCTGAAGCGTGAGAGGCAGGTGGGTCCCCACCCGTTCCCAGAGGTTGGTTACCTGCCGTGAGGAGGAGGAGGAGGAAGCATCTGCTCCCAAGGCCTGCCAGCCTGGCTCATAGGTGATGTGGATAGCCTTCCCAGGGAGGATGCAAAGGAGCAGGGAAAGGAGAGCAGGGAAACCAGACTTGGAGGGCAGAGGGAGAGACAGACAGTGAAGGAAGAGGTTTAGAGAGACGGGCAAGGAGGAAGGTAAAAAACATGAGATACAGAGAAAGGCTCAAGTCCTCCCCTCCAGGAACTGAGCATGGTCCTCAAGGCACCACAGGCCACAAGCCACTTCTTTAGACTTCATCTTGAGGTGCAAAAAGGGAACAGAAATTGCCATTTTTAGGCTCAATTTAAGATCTTTCCCACAGAGCACTAACTCTCCGAACGCCAGGTTCCCTTTTATCACCTCTCACGCAGGTCAGTAAGGATTCTGAGGGACAAAAAACTGTCCCATCCTTGGTCCATAACATCATTGGGCACTCTGAAGCTGAGATTTGAAACCCCAGGAGATCTGCACCCTGTGGAAGTTGCCTCCATGAAGAAATGACAGATCCAAATCTTTAACAAGCTTTTGTGTTCCCTCAACAATTCTTCACGACAGAGGCCGCAGCTCCCAAAAAAATCACTAGTGAGACACATTCCCCCACCACACTCTTCTTCATTTTCATTTTTCCTGACCAAGTGCCTCCTATTTGCTTCCCAGGACAGCTGTGTCCACATCTGGCTAGTGGAACCGGCTTCTGCTCAGCGCCTCTTGATACCCGCTCACAGCACCAGCACCCCCTGGATCTGCCCCTCAGTGATCCCTCAACTGCTTCCTGTCCCGACAAAGAGGAAATCCCCTCAAAAGGAAACCCTCCAGCACCTGCCTCAGCACAAATTTAGGGAACAAGGCACCAACAGCTGCTCAGTGAGACCACAGAGCTCTGTGGGAAGCCCGAGCCCGGAGCTCCTGGGTGCAGCCAGTGTCCCTCACCCACCTCTTTGCATTCCCGGCTGACGGGCTCCGGAGCCACGTTCTGGCTGGCAGCTGACACCATGGCACTGCTGGTGCTTTTGTTGCGCCCGTGGCCCTTCCTGAAGCCAGCCTTGGAAGGGCTCTGCAGCTGAGGGTGCAGCTCCCGGTTCGGGGAGGACGGCGTGGATGTGATCACCAGCGTCTTCAGGGCTGTCACCTCTGCCTGCAGCATGTCAATCTGGGGACACAAGCGAGGGCCACCCTCAGCACCTGCTGGGCTGCAGTTTGCTGCACCCCATCAAACACTGAAGCCACAGGGAACCAGCTACAAGCACAGCCATGAAGCCTCTCCCCATCCTCCCAGTGCCACCACCATCTAGAATTTTAAACAGCAGCTGTTTGGGAATCTACCCCTTCAATCAGCACATTTTGTCCCAGGCTCTTTTCAGAACCAATAACTCCAAAGAAATTTCCCTCTCCTCAAGATGGAGCCATTTGAGCAGCCGTGTCAGGAAATTCCAACTCCTTGGGTCCCCGCTCTATCCATCCATCCATCCCAGAGCTGTGGCAATTAAACAACTCATTATTTCTCCGTGGATCCATTTCCCAAATGGGAGCTGGATCAGCAGGAGACTGCAAGGATGTCTGTGAGGCCTTTTCCCCCTCACTCAAGTGCCTGCTGGAAAGGGACCACAGCATCTCGAAGAGATCAAGCTGCACTTCACTCTCCTCAGCCCTGTGGCCAGGCTGGGCAGGGAGGCCACCACACCAACCCCAAAAATGAAGTCACAGGGAGTCACTCACCTTACCCCGGGCCTCCCTGAGCTGTTTCTCTGCCGCAGCCTGTTTGGTGTTGGCTTCTCTCACCATCTTGTGGGCTTCCTGCACCAGAGAGAGTTTTAATCCACGTGTTGCACCCCAGCTCACACAGCCAACAAGGCAAGTCACAGATCTGCCACATCATGTGTTCCAGGCAAGGGGACAGACATCCCTGCCACTTCCAGGGGGTTTGTTCCGTCAGCTGCGCAGAGCCTCCCCTCAGAATTTCCCGGAGAAGGCTCCCAGTGCCAGAGCCTGGAGTGCATCCCCTTTCCAGGAATGTAAGTTAAGTTAAGGAGTTTAGCTGGCCAAGGTCATCTCTCACTGATAGGGGCTGCTGAGAAGAATGCCAGAAGCAAGGACCTGCCCTTCCTTGCCCTTGGGAATTGCTTTAACATTAGAACCCACCTGTGCCACACCACAGCTGTGCCTGCCCCTATTCCAACACCTCTCTGCGACTCCAACCTCACCTCAGCCTGGCTTGCTGCAGTCACTGCAGCCTTGCTGGGGGATCCCTGAGCTGATTCCTGACCCTGGCTGCTGCTGATCCTGATCCAGACTCGCTGCTCCACATCTTGGTGAGGGCACTGCTCCTGCCTGCCTTGTTACTGCACTTTGCTCCCCCTTCCCTTTCGGAGCAGCTGGTCCCCACCGCCCCAGGCATGGCTGTGACAGAGCAGGAGCTGGAGCTCAGGTGGGGGCCAAGTGGTGGAAACTGGCTTAAAAGCTTCTCCCACAGGAAGAGGGGAGCGGGATGAATCCCAGCTGGGGCCTCCCTGCAGTCTGGAAGCAGCGTCTGGCCAAGGCCACCAAAGGCAGGGGACAGCCCTCGGTTACATCATCTCCAGGATCACCCTGTGCTCAGGCAGCCAAAATTTCGGGAGGGAGGTGCTCCCTTGGCTCTCACAGCCCTGCGCTGCAAAGGCACAGATGGGCTCTGGCTTTCCTCACTACCCAGGCAGATCCAGACATTAGAGCTGCTGGTAAATGGGATTTTGCCAGGATACAGCTTGGCAAGAATCACATTACAAAAACACCCACCAAACCAAAACAATACCGAGAACCACCAGGCCTTCTGGACACTCACTGGAGCAGAGCGGATGAGGACATCCAGCATGTTCCCACCCCAAGCAAGGGCTGGGATGAGCCAGGGAATCATCTCTAATTCACAGCAGCTGCCCAGACCACGCAGCAGGCATGGAGAGGGACAGGGAGCTGTGCTTGGCTGCAGCTCCAGGCACTCCCACATTCTGCAGCCATCACTACTGTGCTCTTTATGCCACCCCACAGCTGCTACAAGGGGAAAGAAATCCAGGTAAAGGCTCCACCTGCAGCGCTGGCCAGCTCTGCTTCTCCAAGTGGGAAAGAACAACAGGGGAGAGGAGGAAACTGTGGGAGGAGATGGCTGCAAGTCCAGGGAAAGCCTGTCTTAAAGGAGCTGGATGCAAGCTTAAGAAATGATGGGAAAAGGAAGAGGGTGGTACCTCAAACAGGCTGGCTGTTAACTCCTCCAGTTCCTGCTCCAGTTGTTCCCTGACTTTTGATAATCTTTCACATTCTTTGTCCTTGAGCTTCAGCTCCTGTTGAGGAAATGGAGAGGGATAGGAATGCTGATGCCCTGCCCCAGCCTGTCAATCACAGCCCGTCCTCCCCACCACAGCACCTGATGATCCCTGACCCAAGATTCCTGTCACCACCTCTAGGAAAGCCCCCCCCTGCTCCAACCCTGCTCCAACATGTGCCACCCTCCCCAGGAGCTCCCACAAACCCTGGGCCTCACCTTCTGTGCTTTGTGCAGCTCATCTCTCAGGAACTCGGAGCCCTTTTCCCGGATCTCCACCGAGGAGCTGCGCAGCCGGGACACGTTGAGCTGCTCCGTGGACTGCGGCTCATCCACACCTCCAGCATCCTGGCACCCACCCTCTGGCTCCTCCTTGTCACCTTTGGATGGCATCAGGGGCTTCCAGTGTCCCACAGCGGGTGGATTCTGGTTCTCTTCCTCAAAACTGACCTGGCTGGGGGGTAACAGCACAGGGAAAATGAGCGTGGGGGTGATCCAGAGCCTTCCTCCAACACTCACAACACATCCAGCCCCAGGCACGGGCACTGGGAATGAGGCAGGGAGGGTGATGGGGAGGAATTTGGGCAGCAACAGCTGCACCAGTTCCTTTGCCCTGCACCCCCTATGGAAGTGCTTCACCCTTCTGGCATGGTGTCCTTAGTAACTCAGGATCTAAGGCAGGAGAACTAAAGACAGCTACTCCAGAGATCCCATTCTCACCTGCTGTCCAAGAGAAACATGCTGCAGATGGCTTTTTAAGATTCCAGGATACACCCAGGAGACCTAAGACTTCAGACTTCCCTACTGAAGCAGCAAAAATAAAAGGAATACAGCTTTCCCATTCCTAATATACAGACCCCAATGCCCTCCGCTGCCAACCCAGCCTTCCTCTACTCCCTGCACCTGCTTCAGAGGGAAAAGATCTACTTTTTAACCTACTTTTAGCCTATTTTCCCACCTATTTCCCACCGAAATCCTCCACAGAGCTGTCTAAACCAATGTATTTTCCCCGAGCTGGGTCGAAGCCCTATTTTTTAGTTTCAGTGGCCAGCAAGCAGAGACATCCTAGAAAGATGAAACCAGAAGAGTCACCCAGGACACTGCACCCCAGTGCTGAGTAGGGCTCTGTCAACTCCCAAATTAACACAGATGCTGGAGAGGTTTTAGGGGAGGAAAACATTTGAGTCCTGCACGCAGGGCACTGCTGTCACTGTGGTGTCTGCATTTCTCCTCTTCCTCACTGAGCTCTCCCCATGGACTCTCCCTCCATTTGAAGGCAGGGCGAGCGTGTCCAAGCCCTCCCCACGTGGAAGTTTTCTATCCTGCCCAGACACAGGCAGTGCCCTGCAGATTAACCTGCTGCTGCTTATCTCTGCCTCACAAGCCCCGGCTGAGCTCTGGTGCCCTTCTCTTCGGGCACCTCCTCCCACACTCCTGGACATTGCTCCTCGCCCACCACCTCCTCCTGCAGAGGAACCATCACCTCTTTTCGCTCAGGTTCATTTTTTCCTCTTCCCTTTGCCCCATGTCTGTGTTTTCCTCTCCTGCATTCCAGCCAGGCCACAGTCCTCCCCCTCACTCTGACTCCACACAGGCTGGGTTTATCCCCTCAGTCCCAGAGTGTCCTATCACCTTTCCCACCCTAATTTCTCTCTTTCTGTGCCCCGCAAGCTGTCCAAGACCAACAGCTGTCCACAGCCACCTTCCAAAGAAGGAACGAAGCAGCAGCTCCCAGCTAAATCAGCTCAGGTACCACAGGAAAACACGTGGAAAAGCACACGTGGAGAACTCTCTGAACCCTCGGAAGACATCACACCAGAAAGGAGCAAGGAAACCAGAGAGCAGAGGATAAAAATAATAAATAAAAGAAGCAGCACGGAAAAGGGACATTTCACCAGTCTGCTGATACAAATACACTTAATCCAACCCACATGAAGAAAAAATAATGTTCATTCTTTATGACTCTCTAATTCTCAGCTGAAAGTTGCCTCAGGAGACAGATATTTCAGCATATTTCCACACATTACGGAAGAAAACTGGAGGATATGAAGGAATTAAACAGTCCCACCCACACTCTGTAATGCCAAAAACATATCCTGGAAAATCATCTGTGATGGAATAGCTCGTTCTTTCTCCACGCTGTGCAAACAGAATCCCTGTGGAAGCCTTGGCCATGCTGGATTCTGCTCAGTGTCCAGGTGGGGCTCTGAAATCCAACCCCAGAGACCAAAGGACCACCACAAACACTCCCTCTCTCTTGCTGACTGGTAGGTGTCTTTCCAGGAAAAATGGCTCATATCCTAAGAGTCACGCAATGACACAAGAAATGCAAACCTACACAAAAAAAAAAAAAAAAAAAAAAAAAAAAAATCTCCAACACCCCACAACCTTCTAAAGTTGGTTTCTGCAGAAAAAGCAAAAAAATGTGCAGGATCTGCACTTTTTCCAGCGGGCCCCACGTTTCCTGCAGCGCTGATCTGACAGGGCTGTTTCCCGTGCGAGCAGCCTCTGGCTCTCTCCAGGTCAAACTCTTCCCTGCAGGTTTGGGAGCAGGGCCTGACTTTTCCATCCCCACCAGACAGACCCCTGACCTGCACCACCATGGAGCAGCATCAGTCCAGAGCGGCTCATCATCCCATGGGTGCTCAGCATCATCCCTCAAATGTTTGGCGAAGCATCCGGCTGTGGTTTATTATATTTTTATATTATTATAGCAGAACACACACTGGTGTTCCTTATGTTTGCCTCAGCAGTGAAACGCTGTGTTCTACGTCTGGAGATGCTGCTGCCTCCTCATTCCATCTCCTTACTTGGCTTCCACACAACTTCTTCCCTGTGAGGGTGATGGAATGGATTTCCCAGAGAAGCTGTGGCTGCCCCATCCCAGGAAGTGTCCACGCCAAGTTGGACGAGGCTTGGAGCAGCCCGGTCTAGTGGATGGCGTCCCTGCCCTTGGCAGGACAAGATGAACTTTAAGACCCCTTCCAACACCAACCATTCCAGCGTTCTAGGGATTCACAGAGCCCCGGCACACGGACGCCACTCCTCCCCCCGTCCAGACCCGCACCTACCCCCGCAACATCGCTGGGTCCCGCTGCTGCTGATGCTGCTCACGGCGGAGGCGCGCCCGCCGCCGCCCCCATGCCCGGGGGAGAAGCCGGAGCCGTGCCCGGGGGAGAAGCCGGAGCGAGAAGCGAAGACGCGCCTAGAGAAGCCGCAGCCGGTGCAGGAGCCGTGCCCGGAGGAGCCGCAGCCGGAGCCGCGCCCGGAGGGATCAGAACCGGATCCGTTCCCGGAGCCGTGCCCGGAGGGACCAGAAGCGGAGCCGCAGCCGGAACCGTGCCCGGAGGGCTCAGAACCGGAGCCGTTCCCGGAGCCGTGCCCGGAGGGCTCAGAAGCGGAACCGCAGCCGGAACCGTGCCCGGAGGGCTCAGAAGCGGAGCCGTTCCCGGAGGATCCGGAGCCGTTCCCGGAGGATCCGGAGCCGTTCCCGAGCAGCCCCGGCCCCACCGCCCACGTGATGCCGGCGCGGCTGCGCCCTGAGCGCCGCCGGGGCCCCGGAGGGGTCACTCTGCAGCCACCGGCGCGGGTAAAACAGGCTGGAGCCGGGAATTAGCCTGGTGTGTCACCCGTCAACTCACCGCGGGGCAATGAGGAGCTAAAAGGAAATGCCCAACAACCGTCCCTCCGCTCCGCTCTTCGTCCCCGGCTCGGAATCGCTCCTGGCTTCCTCCGCCTCCTTCCCGACAGCGGGGTGAGGAATGGGGGCTGCTGCCTCTGCTGCTCCTTCTTCCTCAAGAGGAGGATGCCTCACACTCCGCCCCTGCTCCAGCGGGGCGTTCCTCCCACGGGAGAAGCCCTCCAGGAACTTCTCCAGCGGGTTCTGCATGCACTGCCCCAGCGCTGGTCCCTTCCACCGGGTCAGTCCTTCAGGAACAGGCAGCTCCAGCGCGGGCTCCTCTCTCCACATGTCCAGCCAGGGCCCTGCTCCAGCACAGGCTCCCTGTGGGGTCACAGCCTCCTTCGGGCATCCCCCTGCTCCAGCGTGGGCTCCTCCATGGGCTGCAGGAGGATCTCTGCTTCCCTGTAGCATTCCCCCCCCCAGCTACCGAAACCGTGCCACACAAAGCCAGTACAGAGGGGAAACCTGGGATGTAACCAAGGGATAACACGCAGGAAGGTGGAAGGATGGGGGAAATCTGGCTGGGGTGAGAAAGGCTGCTGATTGTCCAGGCTTCTTAAACTTCAAGGAGAGCACTGGGCTGGGAACCCAAGAGCACTCCTGCTGTTTCCCCTGTCCCACAGCGGATCCCATAGCCACCTCTGGATTGACAGCCCTGGAATTTTGAACCAAAACCTGCTCCTGCCCCCAGAGGACATTTCCCATCGCATCCTACCTCGCCATTGCCCTGGGCTTCCCTCTGGGCAGCTGTATCCCATTGGAGCCTTCGCACACAGGGGCAGCTCCCGCCCTGCTCTCAGCTTGTCCATCCTCTGCCTCGGGGACAGACCCAACGCCGGAGGCAGGACAGTCAGACATGGCGATCCTTGTGCCCACTGCGGGATTTTGCTGTGGATACCACACAGGGAGCAGTTCTCTGTCCCAGCATCTCCTGGGTGTCCGTGTCACCTCCAGCCCTGCCCTGCCTCATGGCCGGGATCCACGGGGACAGCACGGGCCAAGCCCATGCTCTGAAGTCTGGGAACGGAGCGTCCGGGATGTTTGTGTCGCTGGCTGCAACCTTTGCTATCTTCAGGGAACTTTTGAGAGGAGGGGAAAGATCTTCAGCTCTGCAAGGCAGCGCCAGAAGTGATTAGTCTTTGTAATTATTAACTCCCAAGGCTTGGCCGGCAGTGACGGAGGGTCCCTGGATTAGAAAGGTAGAAGTGCTTCCAGGAGCCAACAAAGGCAGGAAGGACGAGAACTGACAGTGCCGACAGGAAGCTTTGAGAGGGATGTGCTGGAGATGCTGAATCCCAGCCACTTGAAAAAGTAACTTGTCACAAGGGGCGAGAGTGGCATGTGCTCCCCTCTTCTTCCCAGAAGAGAAGCAGGAAAGGAAAGAAAAGGGGAAAAGTAAGGGGAAATAAAAGGAAGGGAAATGACAAGAAAGGAAAGGGGAAAGGAAGAGGGAAAGGAAAGGGGAAAGGAGAGAGGAGAGGAAAAGGAAAAAGAAAAGCGGAAAAAGAAAAGAAAGAAGAAAAAGAAAAGAAAGAAGAAAAAGAAAAGAAAGAAGAAAAAGAAAAGAAAGAAGAAAAAGAAAAGAAAGAAGAAAAAGAAAAGAAAGAAGAAAAAGAAAAGAAAGAAGAAAAAGAAAAGAAAGAAGAAAAAGAAAAGAAAGAAGAAAAAGAAAAGAAAGAAGAAAAAGAAAAGAAAGAAGAAAAAGAAAAGAAAGAAGAAAAAGAAAAGAAAGAAGAAAAAGAAAAGAAAGAAGAAAAAGAAAAGAAAGAAGAAAAAGAAAAGAAAGAAGAAAAAGAAAAGAAAGAAGAAAAAGAAAAGAAAGAAGAAAAAGAAAAGAAAGAAGAAAAAGAAAAGAAAGAAGAAAAAGAAAAGAAAGAAGAAAAAGAAAAGAAAGAAGAAAAAGAAAAGAAAGAAGAAAAAGAAAAGAAAGAAGAAAAAGAAAAGAAAGAAGAAAAAGAAAAGAAAGAAAAGAAGAAAAAGAAGAAAAAGCCAGACAGAAGGCTGGGAAGGGAAGGAAGAACAAGGA
This sequence comes from Rhagologus leucostigma, assembly GCA_013397725.1. Classification (NCBI taxonomy): domain Eukaryota; kingdom Metazoa; phylum Chordata; class Aves; order Passeriformes; genus Rhagologus; species Rhagologus leucostigma. Next base: position 55,187 of record VZTD01003226.1, on the reverse strand, counting down.
TTATCTTGGATCTTGGAAAGCAGGATCTGACCTGCTGACACCCCTTACCCGGCAAACTCAAACCGGATGTTATTGCCATGGAAAGGAGAATAAAAACAAATGGCCTAAAACTCCAGGCTCCATCCACCCCCTCCTGGCTGGCTCCTTGGCTGTGCCACATGTTTGCTCAGCTGGCTGCAAGGGCTGCAGCAAGGCTCCTCGGGGGTCTCTGATTTCCAGCACGTTTGATCCTCCCTTTGGCACCTAATCCCCACCACAGTTCCTAAGGCAAGAGAAGAGGGACCTCACTTCGGGCCCTTCCCTCATTTTCGTGCTGTACACACTGAACTGTGCAACATCAGAGGGAAGGCGAGAGATTTGTCACCATCCAAGCCCCTAAAAGCAAAATGCAAAGGGTCAGATGGAGCTTGGCACAGGGATGGGCACCCCCAGCTCCCAGGGCAGCCCAGGATGGCACAGAATTTAGTGAGGAATTTTGCACCATAAGGGGAACGAGCCTGGGGGCCCTCGCGAAAGCACTGCAGGGTCACTGCATCCTCTTCAAACACTTCTGGCCAGCTCAAACCTCCGAGTGAATCCTGTCCATGAAAAACAGCATCTCCCTGGACACTTCCCACTTCGCTGTTTTTAAAATCAGATCAGATTCCGAGGAAGAATAATTTGGAGACACACCTCTGATGCCAGCTGCCTCTGTGTCTAGCCCAGCACTGAAACTGGAGAAGGGAAAGGGGTTTCTCCAAGCTTTGGGACCCACTACCCCTAAAAACACTATTCTCTGGGAGAGGGCAAGGAGGGCACTGTGCCTTTCCCAGCCAGCTGCTGCTAACTCGGCACTGAGAGTGGCCCTTTGGCCAAATGTGGCCAATTTGGGAATGTGGCCACATTCCCAAAACAGGGATTCAGCTCCCAGCACAGCAATTCAATCTCTGCATCTTTAACTTGGAAAAATGAGGATGCTTGCAGGGCTCTGAGGCTGAGGATGGATGTCAGCACCTCTTTGCTTCCTGCTCTGCTGAGCAAGGCAGGCTTTCAGTACATCCTCTTCCTCAGGGTCTGAGGCCACAGGGGATGTGCAAAGGGATCCAAGCAGCGCTGCCACGCTCGTAGCCCCTCAGTTATTTACTTTAATATTAAATTCCACACGTATTTCCTGCTGTCCCAAGGGCAGCCGTGGAGCACACGAGCTGCCAGCAGAGCTGCTCTCAGAGGAGGGCAGCAGAGGCCCCCAGATGCCAGCACATCCCTCCACAAACAGCAGGGCACTCAGGGGGTTGTTGTTCCATGTCCCCTGGAGCACCCAAACTGCTCCCAACAGCTGCAGCAAGTGTCTCACCTGAAGCGTTTTTGTCTCCCTGCTGTGAGTGGGGATGAAGGTTCAGGCACTGAGACCCTCAAGATCTGTCCCAGCCTGCCTGTTCACCAATTCCTTCCCTGGAACTGGACAACATTCCCTTCAGAGAGGGTCCCCCTGCTCTCGTCCCCCTTCACAGAGCACTGAATCCCACGTTTTAAACTATGATCTCCCTGCCACTGGCAGCAGTTCCCAGGAGTGCACCAGAAATCCCACGCCAGGCAGATGCCAGGCAGCACCTGCTCCACAGGAGCAGTGAAACAACTCCCTCCCCTTGTCTAGGATTGGTCACAGGAAGGAGAAAACTACAGCTGGGACAAATTGATCCCAACTGCTGATGTTAAATAAGTGTCAAAGAAAAAGCACGAGCAAAAGTTGGTTATTACAGGAGCCTGGGTCTCCAGCTGCTCTTACCTGCAGGGAGCAGACCTGTGCCCCCTCTCCACAGTGTCCCACAGCTGCCTAAACGATGGAAGACCAGTTCAGTAAGAAAGGATTTTGATTCCGAGCCTCACAGAAGGGGAACATCCTAAAGACCTGACCAGAGGCATTGAGAAGGTGGTGGAAGGGAAGGATGGTCACAGTTGGGGAGGATGGCTTGAGAGCAGAAAAGGGACTGAGGACCCTGGAAAGACAGAGGGAAGGAGTTCTCTGGCTTGGTGGAAGTCTGAGGGCAAGGCAAGAACCAGGGTTTCCCAGGATTTCACACAGGAAAGAGCAGTGACAACCCCCAAGCACTGCTGGAGAAGCAAGAGGAAAAGAAAGCGAACACGTGGAAAGAGTCTCGGAGAGCCAGTGGCGGAGTGGAAATCCCCAGCATCCAAACCACAGCTGGAAGAGGCGGCAAACTCATCCAGGGACAGCGAGGGATGACGGGGGAACATCCTGTGAGAGCCAGGCAGAGCATGGACCAGGTGTTGCACTGACCTAGGGAAGAGAGGGCAGCCCCCGAGCGCGCCGCGTTTTACAGCCTTGGTGGAAAATTCCAGCCCTGCATAATCTCCTGGGGTTCCTGTAAGATTGTGACACGGAGAGAGGGACCAAACAGGAAAGAATTAGAGGAAAAATGCCTCTCTTCTGGCAGCCACCATGGCTGTGCCAGGAGTTAGCTGCAGTGGAGCAGGCGGCCCTGGCTCCCCCTCCTCCGGCCGCCTCTATAAACACGCAGGGCTTACTCAGAAGATTAGGAGGGAACAGGGCAAAAGACAACAGAGTCTCTTTTGTAATGAGGAGGGATTACGGCATCAAGTGACCGGCTGCAGCTCCCAAGTGGGTCTCAGGCTCCTTAGCACACCGTGTGGGGCAGGTCCAATCCCCCCATGAGCCAAGGGGGCACGAGGAGGAGGGCGGTGGCCCGGGCCACAAAGGACCCAGCGGGGACACGTGCGGGACCAAACCTCCCCAGCCTCCAGCGCGGCTCAGGAGCCCATGACTGTGAGTATCTGGTCCTCCCAACAGCAGCAGGAGGGTCACTCTCTCCCGCAGAGATCCATCTTCCTGCCTATCCGTGACCTCCTCTGGCTCCATCCCTCTGCTCTGTCTGCTCGTTGTCCGTCTTTGTGGCACCTGCTCGGGTCTGTTTGCGGTGGGTGATGCACCTGATGTCCCAGAACCTTGCTTGCTGTGGGCTCCCACAACTGAATTCCAGGTCAGTCGACTTCCAGGTGTGTTGGTCAGTCCAGAGGGATGAGCAGGGGGAGGCAGGCAGTGGCAGGCAGCACCTCCCTGGGTGGGCTCTTCCTGCTCATCCCGACTTCGGTGTGCCGGTGAGCCACCTCCCACCATGGACCTCAGCCACAAATAGAACGTGCTAGCTGCCCAGAGACATCCCAGAGCAGCCCAGCACAGGTTGGCAGGTGGGCAGGGAGGTGCCTTAACCATTCAGGGCTGGAGGGAAAAGCACTGGGAAAAGCCCCATAGCCCACACAGGAGCAGAACGGAGTAGAGGTGGGCGACATCCATTATTTACATGGACAAGAGCTGGAGTTTTCCTTCTTTGGTAAAAGAGCGAATCTGTATTTGAATTACGCAATGAGGATTCTCCCCGAGCGCTTTCGAGCCCCAGAGCCTAGAGGAAAGAGGCAGCTTTGTGTAAGAGGCCCCAAAAATGTATGGGGTTTTGGGCATGCTTTTCTCTTCTGGACAGCCTGTGTGTGCAACCTCTGGGGCAGTTAAAACCCACTCTTCCAAATCCTGTGCCCAGAAATCCATGTGGATTGGGCACGAGGATTTACTGAAACGGGCATTTGTGCAGCTGGGGACAGGGACAGCTCTGGTTCTCCCTATCACCCTAAAGAGAGGACTCAGGGACCTGAGTTACGACAGGGGAACCCAAAGGACGAGCAGCACCAAAAAGCCAAACCCAGGACAAAGATGCTGCTTGGCTGAAATAGCCAAAAATCCAGACTTTGCTGGTTTTTTCTTCACAGCAGCAGCTCGCTGGGACCTGAGTTGTCCCCACCTCAGTGTAAATCTTTCCCTGGGATGCTTAAATGAGTAACAAATGAGGATCATGGGCCCAAACTTACCTGCCTTCAGCTGCTGCAGGGTGTGAACTGTCCCTTGAAGTGCTTCTTCATCCCCATCATTCAGGGAAGAGCCCAAGGCCCCATAATCATTAACATTATTACCTCTGTTAAACAGCAATGCCTGGTGACATGTTAGGGTTCAGAAATACCAATAGTTTCACCTTGGATAATTATTTCTCCCCCAAGGAATCATTCACCAGTCCGCCTGGTGTGGCTAACACTGGTGTCTTGTTTGTTGGGTTAATTTTTTTAACAAATTCAGGTTTATATAAATATGAGTCTGATTATTAATTGATTATAAAGAACTATTTATGCAAGTTAGACTAGAAGTGAAATGGGGATGCTGCATGTCTGGGGAGCATTTCAGGAGCCTGAATGCCTATTTTTCATCCACCGTGATTTATTGTGCAGCATATGGTTGAAGGAGAGGGGAGGTGGAGCTGCTGGAATTTGGGCCCCGTGAGCCTGGCCAAACTCCATCCCACAGACCTCCAACAGGGAAGGCTGCTCTGCCTGCAGGACTAGGACCAGCAGAGTGCAGACAGCTATCCTTGCTGGGATGCCTTCATTTGGATCAGTCCCAAGAAATCTTTCTGGGGTTTTTCCTTTCCTTTGGGTTGGGTTTTTTTTTTCCAGCAGTATTCCAGGAAGATGCTTCCCAGCAAGTAGGTTTACAGAAACATATTTGGAACAAAAACTATATTAAGAAAATTACTGGGATAGGCATAAACTTTGGAGTTTGTGACCCTGAGATTAATCTTACACAAGTGTTTTGTGGAAGGGGGTGGCACCCGGGCTCTGTCCTCTCCAACCAACCAGCCCCACTTGAATGCTGACTTTCAAGCAATAGAAACAAAGGGATCCACCAGAAAATGCATCCTTCGTCACTACAGCCAGCTCAAGGACAGGGAAAAGATGGCAAATTCATCAAATTAATTGCCTGCCATCGATTTCCTCCTGGCTCTCTGTGCCGCTGCCTTCATCTTACCTGGCTTTTGATCTCAGCTCATTCTGTTTTCTCCTTCCTTTCCGTCTTGCTTGGTGGGACACTTGGGATGTCCCTGTGTCCTCCTCCTGCTCAAGCTCCGAGCCCTGCTTGTCGTGTGCCTGCACAGGAGCTGTGATGACAGTGACCTACACCAACCGCGTGGCTGACGCCCGCCTGGGCACCTTCTCCCAGCTCCTGCTCCAATGGAAAGGCAGCATCTACAAACTGCTCTACTCCGAGTTCCTGATCTTCATCTCGCTCTACTTCACCATCAGCCTTGTCTACAGGTGAGCACCATCACACCCACGGCCTGGCCTGCAGCAGGACACAGGAGGAACACGGGATTGGGGCCGGGATCCTGCTGGACAGGCACTCGCCAGACTCTCTTCACAGGAGGGAAGGGGATGGGGGAGAAGGGAGAGAGAGAACTGCTTCTGTTTGTCCCTTCTAGGCTGATCCTGAGCGAGAGCCAAAGGCTGATGTTCGAGAAGCTGGCGCTGTACTGCAACAGCTACGCCGAGCTAATCCCCGTGTCCTTCGTGCTGGGTAAGGAGCTGCCTGGAATCCAGCAGGGAGGGGAATGGGACAGCATTTCTTCTCCCTGGTTTGGTAGAGCTCTGCAGGCAGGCAGGATTCACTGAGCAGATCCCTCCCTCTCCCTTTGTAAAGCTCCTCGAGTGGAATATTTCATGTCACAGCTGTGAGCGTCCCCCAGCACACAGCTGGCACTGCATATTCTGGGTTCCAGGAGGGCAAGCTCCAAGTGGCACCAAATACACCCAAGGAACTCGTGGGTGCCTCATCCCTGGAACTTTTCAAGGCCAGGCTGGGTGGAGCTCTGAGCAACCTGGGCTAGTGGAAGGTGTCCCTGTCCACAGCAGGGAGTTGGAACGCGATGATCTTTAAGGTCCCTTCCAACCTAAACTGTTCTGATTCTATGAAGCAAAGCATGAAATCCAGACTCCTTTTAGCATGGAGGACTGAATTCCCCTCCAGGCATCCCTGTATGAGCAGGAGAAGAGAAAAGGAGAGCAGACGGAGTGCGAGGAGGAAGCTCTTTTCAGACGCCTGACTCTCTCAGCTCCCCTCTAAGGTTTCTACGTGGCCCTGGTGGTGTCCCGCTGGTGGGCCCAGTACGAGAGCATCCCGTGGCCGGACCGGATCATGAACCTGGTGTCCTGCAACGTGGACGGGGAGGACGAGTACGGGAGGCTCCTGCGCCGCACCCTGATGCGCTACAGCAACCTGGTCAGCGTGCTGATCCTGCGCTCCGTCAGCACCGCCGTCTACAAGCGCTTCCCCAGCATGGAGCACGTCGTGAGGGCAGGTCAGCCCTGCTCCTTGCTGCTCCTCTAGGGGCAGGGGGCCCTGGGAAAGGTTCTCTGGAAATGGGGTGGTGCTGTTCCCTCAGGGCAGGTGGGAATTCGAGCCCCAGGTCTCCGAGCTTAACTGCTGGGCTCCCCGAATCTTCTTGGGAGATGCTCCTCAGGGGTGCAGCATTTCCCAGTCTGCCCACATCGTCTGGGTTCCCTTGGCAGTCCACAGAGATGCAGTATTGTTGGCCTCCTAAAAAGAAAAGGCAGTTCAGGGACACAAATTATCCCATTCTCAACAAGTATCTATGGACACCAGGCAGCTGCACCCTCAGCAGTGCTTTATCTCCCTGCTGACTGATCTGATCTGATGTGCTGCAGACATCCAAAGTGAAATCCCATTATCCCACCTCTACGACTCAATGTTTTAACAAGGAGACTTGTCCTTCTGCATGTCTCCCAAAGTTCTGAGTCTTTCCTGGGATTTTTAAGGAGAGCCAAGGCAACCCCCTGAGATTCAGATGTTTTGATTTCAGACCAGATCAGTTCCTTCTGCCCTCTATGTCCATCCCTCTCCCATCTGCTCTCTGCCACCCAGGCCTCATGACACCAGAAGAGCACAAGAAGTTTGAGAGCTTGAATTCCCCCCACAACAAGTTTTGGATCCCGTGCGTGTGGTTCTCCAACCTGGCTGTGAAGGCGAGGAATGACGGGAGGATCCGGGACAGCGTGCTGCTCCAAGGCATCCTGAATGTGAGTGACAGAGGGGACAGGCAACCCTTTGAGATCCTGGGGAATGGGAGGCACCCGTGTAGCAGGTCCTCGACACATTCCAGAACAGCCAGTGCCAGTGGAGGTCTGTAGGATCCAGATGGAAAGCCACAAGGAAGCATGTATCTGGAAGAGACTAGGAGAGGTCAAAAACATCCTCGGCAACTGAGGTCCTGTAGAAAACTTTGCTATTAAAAACTCTTAGATAGCTTTGGGCAACAGGCCATGCTCCACAGGCAAGACTTGGCAACAATCCCTGCCCAGCTGCACAGAAAAAGGCTCTGGAGCAGCTCATCCTTCTTGGTATTCATGTGCAGAGAAAGTCACATGGTTTCTGTTGCCTGGAGCAGGATTCATCTGCCCACAGAGAGAGAAATCTCCCTCTGGGATATTTATCTACAGACAGGAGAGAGAAATGGATGCTCCTGAGGGCATTCTTTGCCTCACCTGTTGGCTGCTCATTTTGTGAGGAGAAACTCTGCTGTGAAGGGAGCTAGGAAGGGATCTTGGCCTCAGGGGGACACACTCAGGCAGCAGGAATGAGGAATTCCCAGGCTGAGGAATTCCCAGGCTGAGACTGAGCCCCCCTTCCAGAGGAGGTATAAGCAGAAGGGAAAGGGCTGGAGCAATGGAGGACAGTGGTCCTGGAGAGGCTCCACGTCCCCAGCAAGGAGATGGGAAGTTATCCTGACATGCCATTCCCTTTTCCCCGCTGCAGGAGCTCAACACCCTGCGCAGCCAGTGTGGGAGACTCTACGGATACGACTGGATCAGCATCCCCCTGGTCTACACCCAGGTGAGAAGGGAATCCCCACACTCGTTGCTCCACCACTGCCTGTGCACATCCCCATTTACACCCACACCTGGATTCCTGGAACGGTTTGGGTTGGAAGGGACCTTAAAGCTCATGCAGGGACACCTTCCACTATCCCACGTTGCTGCAAGCCCCATCCCGCTCAGCCTTAGACGTTTCCAGGGATGGAGCAGCCACAGCTCCTCTGGAAAACCTATGCCAGGGCCTCACATTCTCTTAGTAAAGAATTCCCTCCTCATATCTAATCTAAACCTGCCCTCTATCTATGTTGCTCCTTGTGCTGTCACTATCTGCCTGTGTAAAAAGTCCCTCTCCCTCCTTTCCTTTTCTTACCGTGCTGGAAGGCCACAACCTCCCCAAAACCTTCTCATCTCCAGGCTGAACAACCCCAGCTCTCTCAGCCTGTCTTTGTAGAAGTGCTCCATACCTGACCCACCCATGGGAAGTGCAGGATACCCTTGAATCCCTCATCCCCACCTGCACACACCATCTCTCTTCCATAGGTACCTCAGCACACACCCAGCCCAGCCTCCATTCCCTCAGACACATCCAGCTCTCCAGAAATAACCTCTATCCAGGGGGAACAAATCCACACGGAAAACACAGGAGCACACAGACGCACTCCCCGCACCGCCTTGCAGGGATCACATCCCGGGCAAGATCCCAGGAAGGTTGTGCCAGGCGTGTACTCAGCTGTTTACCAGCCCAGGCAGACACCTTGGCACCACCTTGCTCCTTTGTCTCCTGCAATCCAGCTGCTCAGATAACAGGGATGCCCTTCACCATGAAACAGGAGCTGCTGCTGCTCCTCTGGCAGCGCCGGAGGTTAATGGGGAACACGTTGGGAAAGTGTATTCCTGTTTTGAACCCCCTTTTGAACCCCCTTGTTTGTACCAAGGGACCACGTGAGTGCCCGGGTTACTTTTAACTTGAAAAGGGGAAGCTGCAGCCCTGTGGTGACAGGGAAAAGCACAAAGCTCAGCATAGCCTGAAATCCAGGCAAGCAAATATTAATAAAAGCTCAGCATGAGGAGCAGGAAGGAAGGAGCAAACAGCAGTGCCAGGGTTCCCTTCCCGGACTTGGAAGCAGCCTGCCAGCATGGACTGAGCCGTGAGACAGCTTCCAGCCCATCCGGGATGTCACATGCTTGCTGCTGCCACTGGCCTGTGACATCTGCACAGATGCCATTCCAGGGACAGCACGGAATGGCACACAGCGTACGTAAAAGCTGAAGGGAAAAGGGAATATCTGTGGCTTTCTGCAGGGAAATGCATCCTCCTGCAAAAAAGCCAGTCAGAACCGAGTCCAAGGCTTTCCAGAGGCTACAGAGCCTGCCTTTGGAGCTGTGTGGGGTGGAGCTGAAGGGAGATGCTGGGAACTCACGCTGCCCTGGTGTGTCCCTTGGCATCCTTCCCAGGTGGTGACCGTGGCTGTTTACAGCTTCTTCCTGGCCTGTCTGATCGGGAGGCAATTCCTGGATCCAGAGAAAGCATATCCTGGCCATGAGCTGGATCTCTTCGTGCCCGTCTTTACATTTTTGCAATTCTTCTTCTACGCTGGCTGGTTAAAGGTAAGTCCAAGAAAACATGGCTGGAGCTGGAATCTGACCCAGCCAAGGGTTTTTCCCAGTGTGAGCTCACCAGGAACCCAGCTGTGTTCTTTGATCTATGGGCAACAACAGGAAGCCAAGAGGGGCTGCAGGAAGTGCCAGGACTTTCTAATTTTCCAAGTGTCTCGTTCTGGACACCAGCTACACTTTTCCTAAGCTTTGGTCCTGACTAGAGGGAAAAAAGGAGCTCCTGAAGTTGCAGAAGGGCTGTGTGAGCAGGGGAGAGTTATTATAAATTCCAGTGTCTCCCAGCCCCTGGGATGCCTCCACTTTTAACCCACCGCCCTTTTGGGAGGAAAAACACGGCTTGGAATTCAAGGGACATCACACCTGACTTCTCCCTGCAAGGAAAGGGGCAGGGATGACAGTGGTGACCTTCGCTGTGTGCTCTCCACATGCAGGTGGCCGAGCAGCTCATCAACCCTTTTGGGGAGGACGATGATGACTTTGAAACCAACTGGCTCATCGACAGGAACCTGCAGGTAAAGGGCAGGAAGGTCCCCCAGCTGAGCCTCACCTGAAGAGGAACACCAAGGCAGGACAGTGAGCAAATTCTCCTGCCCCCACCTCCCTGCCTGCGATGGGAGAGATCCCCCCAATCCCCACCAGGGAATTTGGGGCTTCTGGCATATCTTTGTACACAGAGGGCAACTGCAGCCTCAGTCCACGCTCTGGCGCATGGGGTGGATCCAGGCTGCTCGTTTCAGGCCTCAGCTGCCTTTGAATCACACGTCATTCCTGCCTCTCCAGGGCTTTCCTACCCTGCGTCCATCTAAAACTGCCTCCTCTGCTTTCTGCCATGCAGTAACTCCACACCTCCAGCCCTTCTGTCCTAGTGAGCCTGTTGCTTTCCTGTCTCCTTCAGCACCATATTCCTTCCAATAAATCAAATCTCTGTGTGAGAAACAACCCGAGTGACAGGAAACCACAGCAACCCCAGCCACTTGCCCGGCTTCCGTGCTGCACCGCTTCCGCCAGCTCTGTGTTCCTTTGCCCCCCGGTAACAGGCACACACAAAAGGCTGCTCACCCCGTGTGACATTCCTGCTGTCCTCCACAGGTCTCCCTCATGGCAGTGGATGAGATGCACCAGGATTTACCCATTCTGGAGAAGGATCTGTACTGGAACGAGCCCGATCCCCAGCCACCCTACACCGCAGCCACCGCCGAGTACAAGCGCCCGTCCTTCCTGGGCTCCACTTTCGACATCAGGTGAGTGCAGGGACAAAGTGTCACAACGCCTGGATCACGTCTTGTGCAGGACATTACACTTGAGGAGCTTTTAGGCTCGTCCACAACAGCCAACATCCTCCATGGAAGAGGATAAATCTGACCTCTTTCCCCCACTCACCTGTGGATGAGCACCCCTGTTTTGGGGGGCTAATGGCAATACAGGGAGAGGCGTGCCACTGGCAGCAGCATTCCCCGTGCTGCCAGCAGCATTCCCCGTGCTGCCAGCCTCTCCAGGAGATCCCCGCCACCCTGTGGCTGCGTAACAGCCCGCTTTGCCTTTCCCAGCATGCAGAAGGAAGAGATGGAGTTCCAGCCCCTGGAGCAGATTAAAGAGAACGAGGAGGCCAACCACTCCACTCCCTTGCTGGGACACCTGGGCCGCCTCCTGGGTGTCCAGTCCCCGAGCTTCTCCAGGTCCTCTTCCCGGATGAACCTGCTGCGCCGGCGAGGAGATCCCGCGTCGCCCTTCTCCCATTACACCTACCAGGACATGGGGAAGTGCGGAAGCCCTTGTGGCATCAATCAGCCAAGGGGAGACTCCCAGGAGCAGTGGGACAGCGAAGAGGGAAAACTGAGGGAGTTTGATGCCTTCATGTCCACCCCCTTTTATGAGAGGCCTGGGTTCTACAGCGCTCCACAGACGCCCATCAGCTCCATCCCCATGATTTTCCCTTCCCGACGCCAAGGGCGCAAGAAGCCGCCGGCGCTCTCCAGCATCGCCGCGTGCTCCACTTCCCTTCGGGATGTCATCGTCAACGCCTCCCCTTCCAGGGCCAGCGACGTGGACAAGAGCCAGAGCTCCCTGGGCTCTGCTGCAAAGGAAACCTTTGTTTGGCCCACGGAGCGGAGCAAAGGTCCTGACTCCATGGCTGTGACAGTAGAAGAAGGAAAGAGCAGCTCCAGGGAAGCTGCCACCACGGGAAGTCCAGGAGCACGGTCCACAGCATCCAACAGCCCAAAATTCCCCTTCCTGGCAGAGTCCCCCGAGCACGAGAAGCAAGGCAGCTTCAAGAGTCTGAAGGGCTCCAAAGCCTCACGCCCACCCTGGCTAAACCTGGAGAGCACGGCCTCGGCCACTCCCAATTCGGAGCATTCCAGCGCCTTTCACACCCCCAGTAACAAAACCCCCGGAGGCAGCGCCTCCCTCTGCTTCTCCTTCACTCCCGTCACCTCTCCAGCGCTGGAAAGGTCCCACAAGGGCAGCCTGGGCCCCGAGGCTCGCAGCTTGAGTTTGGAGGATGCAGCCACTGCTCCAGACCAGCACCCAGAGGTTTCCAGGAACATGAGAGACACTGGGAATGGAAGCACTAACCCCCCGGCTCCAAAAGAGCCCAGGAGAGCCGAGAGTCCATCCCCCAACGACTCTGGAATCTCCCTAGCTGAGGGTGACTACGTGGGGCTGATGGAGGTGATCCTGGAGGCCAGTGAAAGCCCAGGGGAGGAGCAGATGGACCAGTACAGCTAAAGGGGATCCCATGGATCCACGGGATACCTGCCTTATCCTGGCACTCACCCAAACAGAAGTGCTGGACATGCAGCTGGAGCCCAGCCTCGGCTAAAGCCAGCACTAAGGACACGCTGCTCCTGGCCTCAGCAGGCACAACTCATGTTGCAACAAGAACAAAAGCACCAAAAAACCCAATTTGTAGCAAAAGAACAAGACTTTGAGTGTTAAATATTGCAGGTACCAGCCTGACCAGCCAGGTGTAGCCCAGAACAGGAGCACAGTTAACGTGGATACTTCCCTCCTCCTCACAGCAAGAATGAGAACTTAAGCTTCCAAGTCTCAGGCAGGATTTGCACTCCTAACAAGATACTCCAGGGGAAAAGTAAGGGACTGAAGCGAGTCCCATCATTTGTGATGCAGACCCACAGTGCTTCTGCCAGTTCTGTCTGGCTGGTGTTTTCCAGTACTGGGAAAGTACTGGAATAAGGCAGGGTAAGGGCCTACCAGCACAGGCAGCTGCAGCATCTGCCCAGCACATTGCTTCCTTCTGAAGTTCCACATCCCCTCTGCCATGGATTTGACAGTGCTCAGAGAAAGCTGGATGGCAGCAGACACCACTCAGCTGATTTTTACTGCCCACCCTCAGAAAATAAAAGCATGACTCAAGCCCAGGACCTTGGTTTCATTTCCTCATTTGAGTTCCCTGCAAGGAATTTAAAGAAACCACAGAGCTTTTCCTACTTCTGCCTTCAGCAGCGGCTGCAAATCCCCCACCTCGCACGACAAACTGACCTCCCACTGCCCTGCCTTCACTACAGCTGCCTGCTCTCCCTCCAAACTAAACAGGAAAAGCCAGCTGGAACCAAGTCACTTTATTGGCTGGAGGGCAGTACATAAAACACGAAGAGAGAGGGGGATATTTGGTACAGAGTACGGAACTGTTTATCTAGGTAGCTGAAGCTGCATGCACGGCTGGACAGCAAGTAGGAGTCCCACTGAAACCCACAGCGTGGCTCTTGGCATGTCAAGGCTTCAGCTGTCACAGTCCCCGAGGGTGTGCTTGTCGAAGAGATACTCTGCCATGCCGTATTTGGGGGCCCCCATCTTCCGCAGGTTGGTCACGTGGTCACCCAGCTCCTTGATGGCTTTCACCTGCTCATCCAGGTAATGGGTCTCAATGAAGTCACACAACTGAAAGGGAGACCAGAGGTTTAAATTCAAGGCCCGAAATGCTACCGAGGCTCTCTAGGGAAAGGAGAGGACGCAGAATTTTCAAGCTGAGAGGAGGCAGCCTCTAGTTTTGTTTTCAGAGCAAGATCAAAGTGAGCCAGGCTTACGTAGGCTCACTCGCTCCAGAACCCTGCAGAGCCAGGCAGCTGAGGAAGCCTCCCCTCTTCCTCGCTGCAGGAAGCATTAGCCAAGCTCCTGAACAGATTCAGACTCCCTCCACTGCACAGCAAGCTCACAGCAGTGAGGATCTACACCTCTGGTTTTGTTTTTAAAAGTCCCTCCAACTCAGGCACGACAGTCCTAAGAGTGCTTGGATTCTCATACATACTCATCTCTTCCTGATACTAAGCAACCTCAATCCAGCCTTGCAAAAAACTTCCATCTGCAAAGAATTCCCTGTTTTCTGACACTGTTCTGAAACATCAGGGCTTCTAATATTCCAAAGCAACTCCAGAATTTCGTGGCAAAAAAGCCTCGTGACAAAAAGCCTTAGAAAGATGGAACTCAACCCCCTCAGAAACAGTCTCCATAGAGACTGTTCACAGACACACTTCAGAGGGAATACAGCAGGTCCCTGCCACCTCAAAAAAAAAAAATCTTCCTGGAAGGACAGCAGTAACCCCACCAAAGGGCTTTGGAAGGGCTGCACCCCTGGTTCACACCTTTTTTCACCTTTAACAGCATCAGGCACACGCAGCTCAGCCCTAAACCCACGCAATTAAAAGACACATCCTTGGACAGCCACGTTGATCCTCAGCATCCACTTACGTGCGGGTCGTTCTTTTCGGTTGCCAATTTGTGCAGTTCCAGCAGTGATTGGTTCACGTTTTTCTCCAGGTGCAGGGCACACTCCATGGCAGTCAGGCCATTCTCCCAGTCATCACGGTCTGGCTTCTGCAAGGGGAAAGCACAGGACATGTTTTCTCTAAGAACCCACAGACCAGCACGGTGGAGAGTCTTTAGATCACTCTCAAAGCCTGTTTAGACCAAGTTTAGGCACTTATGCAAAGGCAAAAACATGAAGCGCACCCTCGGAACAGAAGTGAGTGAACCCTCGAAGTCCCACTTCTCAAAACACTGCACAGAGCACTTCTGCTGTTAAACTTAATGATGGTCACGAACCAGTTGTCTTCTGGTTCTGCCCTCACCCCACAGCAAACAAACTGCGGGGCTCAGCACCCTCTCCTCATACAAGAAGTACTTTTTATTAGTCAATCAGCACAAATCATCAAATTACTACATGTCTCAAATTACTGTGCCTCTCCGGTGTCAGCTGCTGCTCCTTCTGGAGAGGACCCGGAGGAAAATTCATCCCTTTCCAGCTGGAGACAGCCCCCAGCTCACCTTGATGTCCTGCAGGAAGATGCGCCCACCCCTCTGGTTCTGCAGCTTCATCAGCTTCTCAGCGTGCTCCCGCTCCTCGTGGGACTGATGCAGGAAGTACTTGGCAAAGTTTTTCAGGGCCACATCATCCCGGTCAAAATAGTAGGACTGAAAAATAGAAGAATTCACGGGCTCAAAACTCCTGCTTCAGGATGGCTGGAGGCCAAGCCCAGGCCCGGCAAGGCAGTGTGGAACAACTCTCCCCTCTGTATCATTCCATTTTTCCAGCTAGGATTAAATTTTAACCTGTATCCCTACCAAGGGCAGAAATAAATGGTTGTCTGTATCCTTGGCTCAGTTCTGAAGATACAAACCAACCAAACCTTGACACCCCACAGATACCTGTTCTGAGCAGCATTAAACTGTTGCCTTGAAAAGCCTTTTTCAAGGAGAAATCTTCCCTTTGTTTGCCCGAGCTTGTTTACAACGATCACACTGCAAGTCAGGGTCATGACTTGCAACACCAGGTAAGGGTAAGCCAAAAACTTTTAGGTACTTCTGCAATAAAGATCTCTTGCTTCCCTAGGCTTTCCAGGGATTAGACTAAGGAATACACTTTCTATTTTTTTGGGGGGGAAAAAAAAGTCACATTTGAAATACAAGAGATAAATGAAACTAAAACATGAATTCAACAGCAACTACTTTTCTGAAAGCCAAAAAAAAAACCCTGTAACAGCAGTTAGAAGCCATCACAGAGCTTGTTTATTCCTTGGTCAGAGCCATTACCACGATTCAATGGAAAGTTCTGTATCAACTGCCAATTATTCACCAACCTACTACAGAATTCTCTGCTGTTAAACCAGCGGCCTGGAGGTTCAAGGCCAGACACTGCTGCTTGTGTCCCACTATCACCCACCAACATAAGCTCAAAACCGGGCTCAGAAACAAATTAACGCAGAAAAAAACCTGCAAAATTCGTGCCACCACACAGCACCGTGTCACTAGGAAGTCTCAATGTCTCAGCACGCCCGGAGCACCAGGATTGCGGCACAGAGGTCAGGGGACGGCTAAAAAGGGCGCCTAGGGCCAAAGGAGCCATGTAAACACAGGGCCCAAGGAAACCGCGGATTCCTACCGATTGTGGAGGAAAAGCCGTGCCTGGGAGGCGAGCACGCCCCGCGGGAAAGGTGCCAAGCGCCTCGTTCGGCACCTCCCGCTACCCAGCCCGGCCCCAAGGGCAGAGCCGCCGGCGAGGCGCTGAGCGGGGCTGATAACGGGGCCGCCAAGGGCAACGGCCGCGGGGCCCGCGGAGCAGGCAAGATAAAAGGGCCTCACCNGGGGGAGAGGAGGTGGAGAAAAAGGAGGAGGAGGAGCTGGGTCCGCAGGCACCGCCCGGCACCCAGGAACCCCCCGCCAGGCCAGGCCCTCGTGCAGCCCCTTTATCCCTCGCAAGACCCTTCCCTCACCCCGCCGCACCCGCTGCCCCCGCGGTCCTCACCATGCTGAGGTACACGTAGGACGCATAGAGCTCCAGGTTGATCTGGCGGTTGACGGCGGCCTCGCAGTCCTGGTGGTAGTTCTGGCGCACCTGAGAAGGGGGCGCTGCCATGGCTGAGGTGCTCCGGTGGGTACTGCGGTGACTGTGTGGGCGGTGGTGATGGGGGGGCGCGGTGGGCCCGAGCGCGGCCGGTTCCGTCCAAGCACTGTTGACGCAGGAACCCGCTTCGCTCCGCCGCCGACGCGCTCTGAGGGCCGCCCGCCCCACGACGCGCCTTTTATACCGGCGCGCTCCAGGCCACGCCCCCCCAGAAGGGGCGGGGCGTCTCGGCGCCCTTCTGCTGGCCCGGCGTGACTCAGCACCCGCCCAGGCCACGCCCACCGCGGGGGCGGGGCCCGCGCGCGCCCCCGTTTCCCGCCGCGGCGCGCGCCGTCCCTCATGGAAAATAGGAAGCGTTTCCCGCGTTTGAAAATCCCCCCGAAAATCACCAAATCCGGCCATTTCCCCTCAAGCACTCTGCCAAGCCCGCCGCCAAAGCGTGTCCCACATCCGACATCCTACATCCTTCCGGGGACGCGGGCTCTGCCGCTGCCCCGGGCCGTCCGTGCCAATGCCTGACCGCCCTCTCCGTGAGAAGAAAAAGTTCCTAAAATCCAGGTTAAATCCAGAAAAAGAAGGCCGAATGTCAAAAACTGAGCCTGTTGGTGACGAGATGACTATTTCAGCTGCTTGCAGTGCTGTCCCCGTCGCTCAGTGTGTGCCATCATTTATTTTCAATAAACATCGGGTTCTTCAGTCATTCAGTTCAGTCATTAGTTTAGATAAAGCACTGGAGACTTTTAGTTTCTGCTTTCTTAAGTTTTAAGCAGGTTACAAGGGACTAGAAACTGCTTAAACTGAGATCATCCCACAGCACTGAACTCCCCAATCTAGGCTTTTCCCAAGCCAGTGTTCAATCCTGGTTTTTCCCAAACCAGTGTTCCAGCTGAAATCCATCAGAAATACAATTTACTGAGCCCGTAAACTCCGAATAAATAATTTCTCCTCTACGTACTAAGCCTGTAAACTCAGATGAAATATTTTTTTTTCCTGTGTGTACTGAGACCATAAACTCAGATTAAATAATTTTTTTTTTTTCCTCTCACCTGTTCTTTCTACACATTTTTATCCGGTCTTTGACCCTTCCCGGCACTGCGGGATGTCCCATCCCACGCGTGACTGCACAAGTGCCGGTGTGTGGGTAAAGGGCAGCACCAGAGCGCTTTTCCAGACACTCCAAACGCCCTGGAGGGAACAGGGAGCCTCGGCCTCCCTTTGTTTCAGGGTTTTCTGCTGCTCCTGTCGGTTAACCATCAGAAGTAATTAAGATCTATAAGATAACGTGGGTCATACCTATGCTTCAGCAGGCTGCCAGGTACATTTCAAATCTCCTGTTCTCCTCCCACATAAATGCTTATGTAAAAAAAAAAAAAAAAAGTTGTAGCTGCTGGGCAGACTCTTTTTTTAATTTTTTTTTTTTTTTGATTCACAGTGTGTTCACAGTGGAGTGTCTTCACAACAGGAAACATCAAACAAACCTCCACAGTTGCAAAGTTTGTAACAGGAATATTTCCTCTGCAGCTCGGACAGTGTGTGCCACCCGTGATCGCACGTCAGTAGGATTAGGGAAGTCCCAAATTCTGCTTTCTGGAGTTGCACAACGCACATTGTGTTCGATGACAGGAGAATTACATGGGCAGGAGAGGAAACACAGGATTGCACAGCCGTGGGGGTCATGTCTTGGCGACCAAGGTGAAGAATTCACCACTCTGCTCTCATACCGGAATAGGTTCAGCCATTCCCAGATCTTTCCTGTCTCAAATGACTGCTTTAATTTCAAATTTACTTCATATTGTTTCCTCATGGCTCGGTTCAGGCCTCCTTTTATCTTGTGCTGCTCTTCATGAAAATGTATTTAAAATAAAATCCCTGCATGATTGAGGTTGGAAGGGACCTTAAACATCATCCTGTTCCACCCCGTGCCATGAGCAGGGACACCTTCCACTATCCCAGGCTGCTCCAAGCACCGTCCAACCTGGCCTTGGACACTGCCAGGGATCCAGGGGCAGCCACAGCTTCTCTGGGAAATCTGTGCCAGGGCCTCCCCACCCTCACAGGGAAGAATTCCTTCCTAAATGTGAATGTCACTTGATGGAAAGCCCAGCCTGAGTAAGGTGATGCTTTCAGCAGGCTTCTTTCCAAGAATGCCTGTAAAGTCCTTTAGGAAAAAATTCTTTACTGTTTAGGAAGAAATTCTTCCCTTATTTTAGTACCTTTTTACCCCTCAACACTCCCAGCTGCCCAGGGCCTGCCCCATCCTCTCAGCAGCGTGTGGGGATTTTGAATTCACGTCTCTCTCAGCTGCTTTCTTGGGCTGAAGTAGAGGCATGTTCCTGCTGCCCACAGGCAAAATCAGTGTATTGTCTGCCTACACAAGCTTCAAACTGTTGAAGACAACCCCTGTTTTCCCTTGGATGATATCCCATCAGGAACAATGGAGCAAGCTCTCTTGTTGTTTACAGCTTAGCTACTGTACACACAGGGCACAGGCCCCAAAATCCGCCAATTTAGGGATAGTAAAGCTGAGCTTTGAGCATGCAAAAATAATCAGAGCTTCTTTGGTGAGTGTCTGCATACGATACAGAAGGTTATTAGGTCAGAGATCAAGATATACCCAAAGGGAAAGTTTCCACGACTCCTACTCCCACTTTAATATCATTTATCCTGATTCTACCTGTGCCCTTCTCGGGCATGACCTTTCCAAAGGGGCAGAAAACAGGACTCCTAAACAAATACTGGACAGTATTTGCCCAAAGTTAATTCTGAGACAGATTTTTGCTGATACAGTCCCTGAGCAAAAACCTTGGCATGTGGCTTAGGCATCCAGTCAGACGTTCAGTGAGAGGGCTGCCTTGGTGTGAGCAGAGAGGGAGCCAGAATGCCCAGGAAAGCACAAATTTCATTTCTCACCTGTAGAAATGGTTCACCTTTAGCTTTAAAACACTTGATTTTGCCATACGGGTTTAATGGCCAGAATAATAACAGATCCCAGTTAAAAATCAACAACTGCTCCAATTCCAGTAAGCGAGAAAGTGCTGAATATGCCTCAAATGTAAAATCAACAAAAATACNCCCCCCCCCCCCCCCCCCCAAAGCTCAAAGTCCTGTAAATAAGAGAAATTGCATGCAGTCAAATATTTGTTATGGAGAACCTCCACTCCATCCACAAACTTCAGTGCCATTCAGCTTCCAGGCTTTACGTAAGCACAAAAGCAACTCTAACCTTGGCTCCAAGGTTGATCATGTGTCTGGAAATTTGACGCTGGTCTCAACTGTGAGTTTTGAAAGCTGTTTACTAAAAAACATCTGGGCCCCGCTTGCTCTGGGAGTTTTAACTGAAAACTCCTTCTTGTAGCTCCTTGGGCAAAACACTTGGTGCAGACTTTTCAGTGTGTTTCTTTTAGGTGCCCGAATTTTCCCAAGTGGGAAACCCGGGGATTTAGGCAACCAGCTTTCACTGGGTACTTAGAGCACAGAATGCAAATGACTGGGCTACGCAGAGCTGCCGGTTCCTGGAAACACTCTCCAAAGGGAGACAGACAAAGGGTGTTTGAGGTTCTGCCGGGAAATTTGCTTTGGAGACTGAACACGAAGCTTTGGGAAAGAAAGTCCCAAACACAGAATAATCTGTAGCAGTTTGTACTACAGGGTTTTGTAGACAAGGAATATAAAACCTTCTTTAGACAGACAAGCCGTTTCTAAGTTGTGATACAGGATATTTTCTCTCTGGAGCAGTTTTTTACACACGGTCTAAACAAAATGCTGTAGGAGATTGCAATTCTCTAATTTGCCCAGAATAGCCTTTAATCTATTTTTATTTCTTTTACAAGCCTTGTAAAAATACACATAGAGCCAAGAGAGTGAGGAAGAACAATGCAGTAATTCTGTCGGCATGGCCAGAAGCAGGATCTGGTGAATTTACTTGGATGTGTCACTCCTTTTTGAACTAACTTCCAGACTGACTCCGCTATCTGTGAGGGAAAAGCTCCATCCCTGATTCCAAAGGCAGCCCGTGCCCCAGGTGCACGTACAGGAGCTTTCACAACACAGATTTGCCAAGCTGCAAAAGCCACAATAAGTCTGATGTTGACATTCCAGCACAGGCCACAATCCACAACATTTGCTCTACTGTCATGATCCTCCCTTGGTGCCATCCACCTTTTTTTTTCCCCCTCCTCTCAGATTTACAGAGTGTTAAAAACAAGGGGGTGGGGATCATTCCTGTCCCCTGTTTCTGTTGTATTGAACTTTTTCTTCAAATACTGTACAAAAATTGCAAATAGACCACCCATCTAAAGTCAACAAGTACGGGGAAATTTCTCAATACAACCACAAAAATCACCTCCTTCCTAGCGTGAATTCCCCTGGAAAACACTGGTGAGTATTCAAGCCCTCACGGATCACCATGGCAGCTTTCATTCTGGATACACGGGCGAAATGTTGTTTTTCACAGAAGTTTTACTTGGGAATCAAAGAGACAAACAGGTTTGCCCCCCCGCTGAGGCCATCAGGTAATTTTGTGAGGACGCACAAAGGTGTTCTTTGGATTTAGTGCAGCCCTGAGTTTGAGCAGACACTGAACCTCCCAGAGGAGGCTGCTTTTATACTCAGCCACCCAAAAAGGGACGGGCAGCAAATGCTTTCAAGCATGAGGAGAAGAAACAAGCTTTTACAAGGGGCTGGCAGTTAAAGGACATGCAGCGGCCTGATAAAACACCACAAAAACAAGCGGTGGCCCATGGCTGATCTCTGTCGGGCAGGATGGGCGGAGGGGCACCCCCAAACTGCTGAGCAGGTCTCTCCAGGAACTCATTCCACGGCTTACTGAGAGGAAGTGAAGGGATTAAACTGATGTACAGGGATGTTCTCAGCAGAGGTGAGGCACGGGGAGAGTTTTCTCTGGGAAAAGCTGGTTCCTGCTGTGCTGTGCTGCGGAGGGACACTGAAAACACCCCTGTGGTTCATGCAGAGGTGCAGCCACAACTCCATAGGTTCCACACCCCTGTCCACCTTTCCTGCTGGGTGTAACTTCCTCCCAAACCACTTTTAGGCCCTTAGCATCAAGGTAAAAATACTGAAAAGCAGCTCAAGGGGCTCAAGTTGGGCCTAATCCTCTGCGTGCTGCTTGTGGAGCAGCCAGGCAGTGCTGCAGTGTGGAGTGTTGTCCCTGCAAAGTCACCTCGGGATGAGCTGGACACAGCTCGTTCCACAGGGTGGGGAAGCAATCCAGTGGTGCCTTCCCTGCACACTGAACAAACTGGGGGGGGGGAAAAAAAAAAGCAAGGAAATTGCACAGAGAGAGAAATAAAACAGGGAAAATCGTCTCTGTCGGGGCCAGAAATGGCTGTGGCACTTTAAATAGGGTTGGACCTGGGGACCACGTTGAAGTCGTTGTGTTCAGCTCAGCAGATGTTGGGCCGCGCCCACAGATATCAGCATTCCAGCAGGCAATAAAGCAGCGACACAGAGGCCACCCGCTCGGTGGGACAGCGAGATAACAGGGAAGGACAGCCACAGGAACCCCCTCAGCAATCACACGTGGCTGATTCAGATGCCCTGCTGGGCTGGGCAGAACCCTTAACCCCAGGCAGACCACCTTGGCCATCTGGGCTCGTGCTTAGCCTCCTGGGAAGATGCTCCCACTAAAAGCCGTGGAGGCAAAGCCCTCAGACTCCCCTCAGACAGCAGCCAGAGGAATGCTCTGCCTGGCCCGAGGAATCTTCCACCCAGTTGCTCTGTGAGTAGCTTGCTCAGTCATGCATGGCCACAAACCTGTCTAAATAGGCAGCGATGACCAAGACTGAAACTCAAATCAGGAACTTTCCAGTCTGACAAGTTAAAAAAAAAAAAAAATTCCGCTCCACACTTACTTAGCACAGGCCAGGCCCTTCCTTGCCTGGTGTTTTGTGCTCCTGATTCCTTCTAAAAGCCTCCGAGAAGGGACACAACCCACAGCAGGCTCGGAGCAAGGCAGCTGAAATAATCCCACAGCCAAAAAGGGGAGGCTGCACTCCTCACACAAACAGCCCCACACCTCGTTTGTCTGTTTTCCCTGTCTCCAGCCACCCTGCCGACCCTTTAGGCCGTCTCTGCAGGCCATGAACTTAACAGAAAACAGCATTTTTGGCCAGTTTCTAGGGCTGGCCTGGCCACTGGATGGGTCTGAAAGCTCCAGAGTAACGAGACACACGGAGGAGCTCAGTGACTCGAGGGCAAAGTGTGATCACAGAGAATTTGGCCAAGATGCCAAGACCCCGAGGAGCAGGGAGGATGTTCAGTCAGGCCCAGAAGGGAAGAGTTCTCTGACAAAGCATTTCTCCAGTCAGGAGGTGCAGGTTGAGCAATGGGCTGACACCAGCTGAGACAACAGCCTGGGAGGGAGCAGCGGGATGCAAAACCACGAGGATATCTCTGAGGTCACCAAGGAAAACAGAGTTTCTGACTGGGGAGAAAAAAGAAGGCAGAATTGCAGCATTGTTACTTAATCCAGGAAACTTTGTTCGACCAAGAGCAGCAGGCTCAGCATGACCACACAAAAAAAGCTACCAGGCTTTTACTGGAATTCCTGAGCGCCTGCACGCCTGCCTCAGCCACGTTTAACTAGCAGTGGACTTTGCCTGGAAAAGGCAATTCCCACTTTATTCCCTGCCCGCGTTTATTCTCATCTACTCTGGAGTCACCAGGCCCTACTTCCCCCCACATAAACACGAGCATTTCAAGAGGAACAGTGAGGCTGTCAGCCTTGGAAACAAAAGAACATCCACTTCCAGAGTTTTCCGCTGGAAACCCTTCCCCTTCCAATCGCCAGCCTTGCTGTGGTGAAAAATTCTGTCACCACAAAATTCCTCAGGTAGGAAGGGTTCAATCCCTTCTTGCTGTGTTCCAGAGGCGAGGAAAGCAGCTCGATGCAGAGAAAGGAGCACTTCCTAAACGTACTTCCACCCAAACTGCCCCAGAGTCACATCACAGAACACAGCCACACACAGGCCTACAGTGACAAGGATGGGAACACAGCTGGGAATTGCCGAGACTGGAAGAGAAGGAGGAAGGGGACTGAGAATCTGTGTTTTTACAGCCACATCCAGCGTGACTGTGCACAGAGAGGCCGAGGAACAGGAAGAGAAAGTGACACCACCATTACTTTAGATCGGCAGGAAACTTTCTCTTCTTGTTCCAGGTCCTTCAGAAGTGGCTTTTTCCAGAAGTAACTGGGAGAAGAATATGACCCTCGGCCATAACCAGACAGATCTCTCTGTTTCAGGCAGTTCCTGCTTTCTAATCAGGTGGCAGGATCAGGATTGAGCAACAGCACCTCCAAAAGCAACCAAAAACCTCGAGGACGAGGAATTGGGAAGTGGGCGGGATCTCTTCCCAACCATCACATGACTTTTATTCATCCTCCTCCTCGAGAATGAGGTAACATTCCATTTTCAGACAACGTGCTTTGCCTGGTTATCTACAATAACCAGACTTAAGATAGTCATGATTCATTTAAAAAGCATCTTTTTTTCACCTGCAAAAACTTGTGTCACACCATGAATCAGGGAATAAATGAAAGGGTAATTAGCAGTTCAGTTGCTCTGTGAGGGATGCTGTCCTTTACAGCTCTCTCCATGAAGATTCCAGGAACTTTGTTAACATTCCCATTGTGTTCCAGCACTAAGATTACTGAGAGGCTGCTCACAACCCCCAGCACCCTTCCAAGTGACACTTCCACCTCACCTGCCTGCCTGAGGGTGCCTGGAAATGCAGGAATCTCCCTGCTGTGTCCCAGAGCTCCTCTGGCTCACTGCGATGTGGGACGGGAAGGAAAGGAAGGGGAGAGGGGAGGATAGCAACCAAGAGAAATAGGGATACAAGGGAAAATCCCAGGCCTAGGGTGTCAGGAGACAGGCAGAGAGCTGGAAGAGGCGTGGAGGGAGAAAGGAAAGGCATCTGGAGCTATTTGCCTTTTACAGCCTTTTCCAAGACAGGGAACATCGNGAGAAGAGAGGGAAGAAGAGAGAAGAGAGGGGAGAAGAGGGAAGGGGAAAGGGGAGAGAAAGGGAGGGGAGAAAAGGAAGGGAAGGGGAGAGGGAAGGGAACCACCGCAGCACCTGGCCCTGTTCCCAGCCACCGGACTCAGCACGGCCTCCCTCCAGGTAGCCCAGGCGAGGCCCGTGGCACGGGACGGCTGTGGAGCGGGGGGCAGCCTGGTTGTCCGGCGTTATCCCGGTTTATCCCACGTTATCCCGGTTTATCCCACGTTATCCCGGTTTGTCCCGGGGGGTCCCGGCCCGGGAGAGCCGCCACGTGGGGGCGCCCGCGCAGCGCTGCCCCGCCGCGGGCCAATCAGCGCGCTCCGTGCGCCGCTGCCCCGGGGCACGCTGGGAATTGTAGTCCTCGCGGCGCGGAGGGACGGCGCAGCGGTGCTCACCAGCGGCCTCTCCGCGCTTTGGCGGGGGCTGCTCCAGCACTGTTGTCTCCTCACGGACACTCGGGGACCTGCAGGGTGTTTTCCGCCATCCCGCAGCGCTGCCGGGATGCAGCGCCGCGGGGATGTGCATCGGTGTCGCGTGGGGATGACGTCACGGGAGGCGCGGGCGGGTGTCATGGCTGTGGGGGAGCTGTTCCCTCACAAACCCCGTGAGGCGGGGGAATGAGGGAGGGCGGTGCTCAGGGCTGTGTAAAGAGGAGCGCACGTTGAAATAATCTCAGTGGAACCTGTGCCAAACACAGGATGTTGCAACAGAAGTGTCAAATTGCATCTTCAGTTTTAAAAGGAACAGGCACACAACATTTGCTTCCTCTGAGAAATCACCATTTCCAGTGTTTAAAAAAATCCTGATTATCACAGATTGATAGACTGGTTTGGGTTGGAAGTGTCAGGAAAATTAATCCACAAACACCAGAGGTTTATGTCCAAAAAGGAGACAGAGGGGTCCTGTTACTTTATTCGAATAAAGGGAGAGGCCGTGGGGCATTTCCCTGGGGTCTCTCAAATTGTTAGCAGACAGAGCCTCCTTTTATCCTAATTTCCCGGCCGCATTTCCCTCTCTCTTTCCCCAGTGGTTGAGGTACTTGAGAGGTACAGGCTTCCCGAATTGCCTAATACAGACCCCCTTATAATGTATACCCCCCCTTTTTCTTTTCCTATGGAATTTATGGTTCTTCCCGTGGCTTCTTTCATCTCTCAGTATCTATCTTTACCTATCAGCAGACCCACAGCTTGTTTGTAAAGACAAATCTCTCTCACTCCTTTCATCAATCAGTGGAATTCCTCCCATTGTTCCTCTCAGCTCTCAGTATCTAGCTTTTACCTGTCAGCAGACCCACAGTTTGTTTGTAAAGACAGAGCTCTCTCATTCCTTTCAGAAGGGACCTTAAAGACCATCACATTCCATGGGCTGAGACACCTTCCACTATCCCAGATTGCTCCAGGCCCTGTCCATCCTGGCCTTGGGCACTTCCAGGGATGGGGTAGCTACAGCTTCCCATGGAAATCCATTCCAGTGGCTCGCCACCCTCACAGGGAATAATTTCTTCCCAATATCCCATCTAAACCCGCCTTATGCCAGTTTGAAGCCATTCCCCCTTGTCCTGTCATTCCATGTCCTTGTCCAAAGTCCCTTTCCAGCTCTCCCTGAGCCCCTTCCCTCACTAGAAGGGGCTTTAAGGTTTCCTTGGAGCCTTCCCTTCTCCAGGCTGGACATTCCCAGCTCTCCCAGCCTGTCAATTGTGTGTTCTTTGGATATGTGATAGACAGGAAAAGAACCCCAGGGCAAGCCAAACTCGGTATCAGTGTGTGTGTTTTGTAGCGCTGCCAGCCCCATAACCACCAAGAAGCATTTCATAACACAATTAAGCAGAAATAAAAAACCTAATTATGTTGTGGGAAGGGGAACAAGGGCTTGTGGTCTAGAGGCAAAAAGAGATCATGGAAAAATGTATGAAAGTGGTGAAATCGTCAAGAAAGCAGGATGAGAACAGGCCTGAAAGATGTTTGGTGAGAGCAGAACAGGCCATAAAAATATGATAAAATATATCAAAATTATATTCCTTTCTCTACAGAGGGTGTGGCAGAGCTGGTTGCTAAATAAGGGAAGTATTTTCCATGTACAAAAGCTTTTCGTTTTCCAAGTGTAAAATTAAATGCCGCATCTGATTCTGGGATTTCTCGTAAATATTTTGTGCGTTTACTTTCCTGAGGCTGATTAATTCTTAAGCAGCTGATGAAAAGCAAGCCAACAGCATTGTTTTTAAATATTCAAACCCAAATATCTTTAGATTTTCCAAGCAATTCCCCTCACACTTCTTTTTTACCTGAAACTTGGACTCAGTCTGCTGAAAAAGGAATTCTGGGTATTAATTTGACCTTTCAAGGAAGAGCAGCTGATTAAACCCTAACTTTGCAAAAGTTAATACACATTTCTGCTGATGCCAGGATAAATTCTCGGCAGGGCAGATGAAAGGAAGCCTGGATGAGCAGCATAAATTCCAAAATTGTAGGTAGTAACCCTTCAGTGAAATAACACAGATCTGACTAAAATGGGATAAATAAACAACAAGATTTTCACCACCCCCGAAGGGATAAATTTCTTCCCAGTATCCAATCTAATCCTTCCCTCCTTGAGCTTAAAGTGGTTTGAAGCCAAGTGTTTAAAAGGTGGCCGCAGAGAGGACAAAGTCTCTTCACAAGGAGCCTTGATTCTATGAATCCATCTTTTGTATAAGAATTAAAAAATACGGAGGAAAGGGAGGAGAAAATGGCACTGACACGGGGAATGCAACTTTTTTTTGATTCCCAAAGTCCTGGGAATTTTAAAGCCGGAACCGTAGCCCAACCTGAATTTCACAAGTGGATGCTATTTTTGGAGGAGAAAAAGAAATCATTCACAACCTCTTTTATGTTGCATGTCTTCGTATCTGGCAGCACCGTACCAAAAAAAAAAGAAGAAGAGAGGGGAAAATCTGCCCTGGTTTCGTTGCAAGTAATAAAATCCACACGTTAATAATATAGTTGGACTTTGCTTAGGGAAAAAAAATAGCTTTGTTTTTAGGAGGCACATCAAGAATTTCAGGAATCCTTTATATTTAGGAATAGATAAATGACAATGGTCCCTCACTAGTTACATGAGGTTAGCCAAATAATAGGTGAAATCTGATTTTCCGTGGCAAAAGCGAAGCGTGAACGCACAGAGGATCACTCACGTGGGAATTTTATTGATACAGGGTATTTTTCCTCGATTTATTCGGTGCTGTCTGTACTCCAACTCCCCGTTCCAACAGGGCAGCTCCACTTCTAGGAATATGAGAGGAGCTCTGTGGTGGTGAGTCGGTGCAGGGGTATTGATTTCCGAGAGCAGCCAAGAATAGACGCTCAGGGAAAGAGGATCACGAACTGGGTGAGTGTATTGCGATCCTTCCCCGCTAAATTTTTCCAGTGCTGCCAAAGAAAATCACAGCTGTCTCTTTCTAGTGTTAGAGGCCGCTGGGCATGAGGAAAATGAAAGAGGATGTCTCGGTTTTGAGGAATATTTAAGGGTTAGCACCTCGATCCAGGAAGGGGGTTACAGCTGATGATAAAGAGGGAACCTCTAATGGACGCTTCCCACCAGACCAGGTTGCTCCATGTCCCATCCAGCCTGGCCTGGAACACTTCCAGGGATGAGGCAGCCACAGCTTCCCTGGGAAAGAAGGAGAAAAGAAGGAACATATTCCTCGCTAAGCTCCACAATAACTCTATCCCAGCTTTTGCTGTGAGCATTGTTTGGTCCACTGGCAGCAAACAGCTCCTTACAGCGGATCTTTTTGGGCACACATGGCTCTGGTGGGTGGAGAGGGAGGGAACTGTAGCAGAATTAGACTTGATAATCCAACCTTTCCACCTTCACAAGCCAGGAGAGGCATCAAAACCCCCCGTCTGGACACACATTGGAAATCTGGCTTTAGTTTGGTACCTTGGAATTCAGATGCCTATTTTAAAAGGCATCCAGGGCTTGGAATTGCACGCAAGCTGACAACCATCCTTAGGCACCTGTGATGCTTTAGGTTTTAACTTTTATATTTTTCAAATCCTGCACTGCCTGGTGTGTAACTCTGAGGTTTCGTGTGGCCTGTGAGCTGCTGTTCTCTCCTGCTGGTTAGACATAACAAACCTGTCTGGGTTTCTACATCAAGGAAACCAGGCCCCAAAATGTGTAAACTAAAAAGCCTCTGAAGGGGGGCAAACTTGGGGTAATTACATCATGAACTGAGGTTATAATTGGACAATTAATCCTGATATGCTAATGAACCAAGCTTATAAAAGTGTGAGGAACTCGTGACCCGGGGTCCGTCTTGGGAGTCGCCTTTGGCCTGCCCAGGGTGTGCCTTTGAAGGCCCTTCAAATAAATACCTACCTTTATTCCCTTATTCCTGTCTAGTCTCTGGTTTTTTGGTGGCCACCTCAGGCATCATCTGTCCACCCGGCTACATTTAGATTCCATCACCTCTGGAAAGAGGAGTGTTCTTCAATCCTGCAGGGAGCAGCCACCCAAGGCCCTTCATCTTAACAAACCCTTTTTTGGCATCCTGAAGAAGCCTCTAATGATCTTAAAACCTTCTTAGGAAGCTCCTGGTGGACCTCCCTCATCCTTCTAGCAAGCCCCTGGGAACAACTTCACAGGCACTGAGGAGAAGGAAACTTTCCTCCTTGTTTAAGAAAATGAAAACTTCCGAAGCAGTTCGGTTTGTCACAACTTCTCCACACCTTGGCTGGACAGTTCATGGCTTGGCCAACACCTCTCCAGTCCTCCACTTGGTTGGTGCAGAAGTTGTGGCAGGAATTTGAAGGATAATTGATCCTCCGTCATTATCCTTCACCAGCTGCCCCCCGGCCAACAACTTGTGGTTGGCAAAAGTCCCTCAGAACCTTGTGGAAGTGCCTGGGACGTCCCGAGGGGGCCATCAACAGCCGTGGCGGGTGATGGACCAGATTCCGGGTTCCAGGGGTTCTAGTCAGGAGTAAAGTTGTGGATAAAGACAAATCCAACTGCTGTGCCCTGGTTGTGCTGCCGTTCAGAGCCCTGGAAGAGCTGGGACAAGGATTTTTTGGGGGGCACAGGAAATGCTTCATAAATATCCTGCTCCCAGCTGTAATCTCGTTCACACTGACAATTTTTCCTGCATTTCAGACACCTTAAGGCTACAATTAATACAAGCTCTCATCACAAAATGAAAGCATTTAAAAATCCAGAGACACTTGTAGTTAAATAATAGAGATTTTATTAAACATATCCAGTCAGAAATTTTGGGGTCAGCCAAGTGAGGATAATCTCAGCATTTTTACAGGATGGCTTATTATTTCTCTACAGAGAAGAGAGGTGGTGAAGAGAGGGGTGAGCTGCAGGAAGCAGCACCACCTCTGTTTCCATTAGGATTTGATGCAGCAAGGAGAAAAAAAACGGGGGAAAGGAAAAATGTAGTGGCAAACAGGGCTCCGGAGATTCCAGCAAACATCAGACACCCAGCAAGGAGAGAGAGAGAGGAGAGAGATTTCAGGGCTGATCCACAAAACATAATTTAATATATTTGGAGTTTAGTTTTGAAAGGGATATAAACTGCTTTAATGCGGTGTATCTAAGTGTGCCTGAGTACCAATTCCCAGAATTCCTGCCCTAAAATATGCATCCAACACCTGCCTGCTCTCACCTAAGATTCCTCAGTGCTCAGTGGAGAACAACATTCCCAGCTGGACTCTTCTCCTCCTGTGAAAATGGCCTAAAGCTGTGCCATGCAATTCGGAAGTGCACAGCTCTCCCTTCTAACTGCAGAGGGAGCCAAGAGAAGGCGTTTTCAGCCCAGAGAAGGAGTTTTGAGCCCGGAAAAATTTATTTGGATTCCAGCATCTAATTTTCAGATGTCTGAAAGTTGGAGAAGATCAGTCACAAACTGCAGTTTCTACCCAGCTGAGGGTGGAGACTGGGCGAGGTTTTCTTGCCTTGTTAAATCACCTCTCACCCTCCTGATCACCCTTCTGAGGGCACATTTCACCTCTTTGTTCCTCAGGCTGTAGATGATGGGATTTAGGAGCGGCGTGAGCATTCCATAGAGCATGGAAACGACCCTATCCCGATGTGGGGAGTAGGTGAAGGAAGGGCGAACGTAGGTGCAGATGGTGGTCCCGTAGAAAAGGCAGACTGCGGTGAGGTGAGAACCACAGGTGGAGAAAGCCTTGCGCCAGATCCCAGGGGAGTTCCTGGACAGGATTTCCAGGAGGATATAGATGTAAGAGACCACAGTGAGCATGCAGGCGCTGCTGCCCAGCACGCCGGCCACCGCCAGGATCACCAACTCCCTGCTGCGGGTGGACGAGCAGGAGAGGGCCAGCACGGGAGGAATGTCGCAGTAATACTGCTGGAGTTTGTTAGGACCACAAAAAGAGAGCGTGAAAACCAGAGAGGTGTGCAGCAGGGAGTTCACAAGCCCTGCTGCCCAGGTGCCCACGGCCAGCCGAGCGCAGAGCTTCAGGCTCACGATGCTCGGGTACCTCAGGGGGTGGCACACGGCCACGTAGCGGTCGTAGGCCATCACAGCCAGGAGGAAAATCTCCGTGCCCACCACAGCAATGAGGGAAAAGTGCTGCAACAGGCAGCCGGAGAAGGAAATCTCTTTGTGCTCCAGCAGCAAGGCCCCCAGCATCTTGGGCACGGTGATGGTGGGACATAAGAGATCCAGCAGGGATAAGTTGCTGAGGAAGAAGTACATGGGGCTGTGCAGGTGGGAGTCGGTGCTAATGGCAACGAGGAGCGTGATGTTGCCTGCCACGGTGGCCAAATAAATGAGCAGAAACAGCACAAAGAGGAGCAAACGCATTTCTGGAGCATCAGAGAGGCCCACGAACACAAATTCAGATACTGTTGAGAAGTTGACCCTCTGCATCTCATCTCTCATTGTGGGAGTGAGGCAGAGGTTTCCCTGGAATAAAGAAGGTGTAACTTAATCACAGTTTCACCCCCATTCGAAAGATCGTGAGGGGGTTTTTTTGTCCGTTTTGAAGTTCAAAACCATTTCCAAGCACTGCCACACTCAAAATCTAAATTTTACCCACGTATTCCTAATGCAAAAGGCAAAATGTAGGTATTAAACTTCACAGTGATGAATCCAAAATGTTACTTTTTGCACGTTGCCACCTCAGACTGAAGAGCTGAAAGTTGAAGTTACCTTCCGTGTGGTGTCCAGCTTGGACACAGCCCCAGGCAACACAACGGGGCTTTGAAGGTTCTCTTGAGTGAGGGAAGTGGGGTAGAATTCCTTTCAACATGATTTATTTAGTACTAATAATATCACTAAAAGGGTCTAGATTACTGACTGAAGCCAAAACTTACTTTTTAAGGGAGTGATGCTGTCAGAGAAGAATTAAACCCCTGCTAATCAGCAGATAGATGCGTTTTGGGGTTTTTTTTCAGCTTTTGGGTGGGGCTTGGAGCAACCTGGTCTAGTGGAAGGTGTCCCTGCCCATGGCAGGGAGTTGGAATGAGCTGAGCTTTAAGGTTCCTTCCAACCCTAACCATTCTACGATTTTATCATTTAAAAAAAAAGATTTAATTTGGTATTCAATTAAAAACCTCCCACTTTTCTATAAATTTTACCCTACAGACTTCCATAATACCATTAGGATCTATTCGGAATTTTCCCTCCCCTCCACTTTCCCCAAGTCAAAGAATTCTAAACTTGGCATTGAAGGATCTTCCCATTTATCCTGCATTGCTCCATGGAATGTAGCTCAGTATTTACCGTAAGGATTTACATACCAGCCCTGTAGGGAGGGAAAGCAAAGTCCAGTCCAAATGCCTCCTTTTTGGGAGACTTTGGGATTGATTTTGAGGTGGTGAGAATACTGTACCACGTTCTCATTTGTAAGAGTTGCAGAGATAAATAGATTGATGAAGTATTTTTCATCTGAGCCAGGCTCCTCTGTGGTCTCATGTTCTCCCAGAAGCTCGAGAGGGAGCAAAGTCAGAGCTTAAACTACATAAGAAATCTTTAAACCAGCAGAAATAAAAGGGACATCACTTGTTCATCAAATGAGGAGCTCATTCAGGTGAAAGAGCACAGAAGCAACACAGAAATACTCACTGCCACGCAGAATTAAAAACAGGTGATTTATAGTTGTCTGTATCTCCAGGAAACAGAACAATCCTTTTTCTTCTTTCTACATGTGACATAGAAGTGATTTCACTCTTAAGGAAGAGATGAATCCCGATACAGCAGCGTTGGAATATTCACATCAGCACTGGCACATTGGCTGGCTTGGCTGCAGGAGTCAGAAGAACCTCTCTTCTTTAATGAGGTTTTGTAAATATGAGGGAGTGTCTGGGGACGAGTGTCTCTGAAGCTTTTTTGGATGTTCCCTTAATTGCATGGATGAGGGGTTTTTCAGAATATTGCCAAAAGAGGGCTGGAAATTGAAGGAACCAAAATTACCAGCACTACTTTGAAGAGGCAGTAAAAATTCCCCTCTGGTTCCATTAAGCATCCATGTGTGATTTATGGGAGTGCCACTTCCCATGTGATGTCCAGGACTGGGAACAGGCCTGTTCCTGTTCCAGCAATACCTGACCATAAATTCTGCACTGCTCACATGAATGACTCTGGCTGTCAATCATTCTTCCAGCCTGTTTGCCGTGTTTGCACAGCGGGACTCCTGGAAAATGAAGGATTCTGCATCTTACGTGGGCAAACACCGGTAAGACAAGAGGAAATGGTTTTAAACTAAAAGATGAGGGATTGAGATTGGCTATTAGGAAGAAATTCTTCCCTCTGAGGGCGGTGAGGCCCCAGCACAGGGTGCCCAGAGAAGCTGTGGCTGCCTCATCCCTAGCAGTGTCCAAGGCCAGGTTGGACGGAGCTTGGAGCAGCCTGGGCTGGTGGAAGGTGTTCCTGCCTGTGGCAGGGGGTGGAACGGGATGAGCTTTAAGGTCCATTCCAACCCAAACCATTCCAGGACTCTATAAACTGGAATTCCCCAAGGGTCACACAGCACAGGCCTGTCCCGTGATAATGTGCAGGGCTGTGGCTGGAATAAATCCCCACGGTCCAGACCTTTCCCTGTGTGCTGCAGTTAGCCCAAGGACCAGCAGACATCGCACTTCCCTTGCAGTTTTGCAATAAGGAAGTTTGTCATAAACCCAGACGCCAGAAAGAGATACGACAAAGAGAGCCATCCCTCACCTCTCCCTTCCAACCCCAACCTTTCTGTGATTCTGTTCCCCTCATAAATCATGAATGCTTCTTTTGGGCTGGGATGCACCGGCCCCATCAAGGTGCCAGTCGCCCAGGACTGTTTTTGGGCTGCTAGCTCTCAACCCTGCATTGAAGCTTTGTATTTGCAGGGGTAATCTTAGCAGGGTTGTTAGAAGTAGAAACACAGGACAGTCTTTGAGATAAGTGTTCTGCCTCGGGGTAAATAAATAAAAATTATATGGCATTATATTTTATTATAAAACGTCATTTAAAAAAAACACCCCAAAAGAAACAACAAAAAAACCCCCCTCTATTTGCAGAATCCAGATGTGCACTAATTGACGATGTGCTGGATTAGACCCCTCTTGCCCTGTTGCCCACCCCTCCCTGCCATCCCCAGTGTAGCACAACCAAAGTGATTTGATTTTGACCACTTCTGGGACTCTCCAGCTCTGTCATTGTTTGAGATTTCCATCTAAGAATGCTTACGATGACTGATTAGAGTCTGCTGAAAATGCTCCCCTTTCTCTGATGTCCATTTGTGTTTCAGTCCCACATTCTTTAAATAAAATTGATTAGTCCGGGCTCACTTCAGGTTTTCTGGAGTTTGACAAAAGCCTTGTAGAGATCCTGCCGGTTCTCCAAGGATTTTTTTCCCTTTGAGGCCATTTTTCACTGTCCCCTAGGTGAGGGCAATAAATCTGAGGGTGAGCTCAGAGAGCTGATAATTTCCAGGAGAAAAAGAACTCGGGATTTTAATGGTGCGCACTGGAGCCAATTTACACACAGGGACAAACTCCGCTGCCAAAGCTGCACCTTTGCAATTTGTCAGGCACCAACTTTTTAACAGCATCTTCTGAGACCTTGTTAAAGTCATCCCAAGATGTTTCCTGGGGAGAAAAATCAGTTATATTAAATTGTTTGTCTTCATAGAATGGTTTGGGTTGGAAGGGACTTCAGAGCTCATCCCATTCCAACCCCTTGCCATGGGCAGGGACACCTTCCACTGGATCAGGTTGTTCCAAGCCCCTTGTATTGAGATACCAGCTCCCCAAAATACGGAATTTTAATTTATTTTATCAAAATTGGAGCAAGTATTTCAAATCAATTCACTGTTGACGCCCCACATTTGTACCTGGTGAACAAATTGACACCAGCAAAATAACTGGACCACAGCTCCAACTGGCCTTGCACTGGTTCATAAATAAAATATTTATAAAAGCTTTATCAAAATCTTTTAAAAAATTATCATAGTGATACATTTTTATTTTTCTCAATTGAAATTTACCTTAAGTAGACCTGGAGGACATTTATTTTTCAACATTTCTTTGTAATACTGAAAGAAACTTCTCTTCCAACCCAAGCCATTCTGTGATGATCCAGTGATGATTCTGACCAGAAATTCACCATTAAAAAGAAATTTAACTTGCACCAAGATTTGGAAATCTCTCTTAACCAGGAGGATCAATGACTCACTGATGGTTCTGATCCTCCTTTTCCTACAGGTGTGGGAGGGCTAATTTAAGACAGCGCAGAGAGACGGGAAAGTGGAAATCCTCCCACTTGCGGTGCAGCAATTTAGATTGGATATTAGAAAAAATTCCTTCATGGAAAGGGTTTTCCAGCCCTGGAACAGGCTGCCAGGGGCAGTGGTGGTGTCACTAACCCTGAAGGGATTTAAAAGCTGTGTGGATGTGGCACTTGGGGACATGGGTTAGAGGTGGTCTTGGCAGCCCTGGGGAATAGTTGGACTTCATGATCTTAGAGGGCTTTTCCAACCTCAGTGATTCCATGATTTTATTTAGGTGGGGTGAATCCAATCCTAAATCATTCTAGCACAGAGAAACTGATGGTGCTCCTCTCATGGCAGCCACTGGACTTCTGTCCCTGATGGATTTGGTGATGTAACTGCTGCCCTCATAGAGGCAGTTTGGGTTGGAAGGGGCCTTATAGACAATCCCATTCCAACCCCCCTGCCGTGGACAGGGACACCTTCCACCAGCCCAGGTTGCTCCAAGCTCTGTCCAGTTTAGCCTTGAACACTTCCAGGGATGGGGCAGCCACAGCTTCTCTGGGCACCCTGTGCCAGGGCCTCACCACCCTCACAGGGAAGGATTTCTTCCCAATATCCAATCTAAACCCACCCTGTGTCAGTGTGAAGCCATTCCCCTTGTCCTGTCACTCCAGGCCCTTGTCCCAAGTCCCTTCCACTCTCTCTCATTCCTCTATATATCGTGCCTCGTATGATTTTAATAATTCTCTTCTGTGAGAGAATTATGACTAAAAATATTCTTATATGTCTAAAGAAAACCCTACGAGCAAAATCAGCACCGTCTCTACCTTCCGGTGTTGGTGGGTGAATTTGGGGACACTTAATGCATGTGCCTCTGCCATCTGCTGTCACAGCACAGGAAAAGCACGTCAGAGAGGGAGACAAGCCTCGTCCTGGATTCATTTATTTATTTGAAAATTATGATCCCACACGAGTGAAAGCGTTGAGGAAGTTTGGGGTTTTCAGCGTGGATTTTTGATATTTTTAATATTAACAGTTACATGTGTATATAAATACATTTATACATAATTTGAAGTCTGGAGGCTTTAGCCACTCAGTCATTAGTGCGTAGGAGTAGAGTAGGAATGTGACTCCAGGTGTAACTCCTGGGTGTAACTCTAGGTGTAACTCTGGGTGTAACTCCAGGGTTCTGCCAACCCAGCTTGTCTCAGAAGGCTCTGCAGCGCTTCCACAGTCTCCACATGGATTCCTTCACCTCGCTGCTCCTCAGGGTGTAGATGAGGGGGTTCATCATGGGCAAGAAGGTCGTGTAGATGACACAGACGTACTTGTTGGAGGGCAAGGTCCCAGCGGGCCGCAGGTAGGTGAAGATGCAGGGCACGAAGAGCAGGGTGACGACCATCAAGTGTGAGACACAGGTGGACAGCGGCTTCCAGTGCCCCTGGGAGAGGCAGGCCCGGACCTTGGCCAGGATGAGCGCGTAGGAGGCCACCAGCACCAGGAAGCAGCCCAGGGATATGAGGCCGCTGTTGGAGGCCATGAGCCACTCGGTGAGGGCGGTGTCGGCGCAGGCCAGGCGGACAACGGGCAGCACGTCACAGAAGTAGCTGTGGATAGTGTTGGGGCCACAGAAGGGCAGCTGGAGCACGAGCAGAGTCTGGACAATGGAGTGGATAAAGCCCCCGACCCAGCAGGCAGCGACCAGGGCCCAGCAGGCCCTGCGGGCCATGATGGCCGTGTAGTGCAGGGGCCTGCAGATGGCCGTGTAGCGGTCGAACGCCATCACCGTCAGGAGGAACATCTCTGAGGAACCCACGAAGTGCAGGAAAAACAGCTGGGTGATGCAGCCCTCAAAGGCAATGGCCTTGTGCCCCGAGAGCAGGGCCACCAGCACCCTGGGGGCAGTGACGGAGGTGTAACAGATATCAATGAAGGACAGGTGGCAGAGGAAGAAGTACATGGGCGAGGAGACCTTGGGGTCAGTCCTGACTGTCACGATGATGAGGAGGTTGCCCAGCAGGATCATGGCGTAGGCCAGGAGGAAGAGGGTGAAGAAGAAGAGTTGCAGCTCCTGGGTGTCTGAGAGCCCCAGGAGGATGAATTCAGTCACCCGAGAGAAGTTGTCCTGTGCCATCGCTGCAGCTCAGGCTCCCATGGCACAGGTGTGGGACTGGCCAGGAAGGGAAGGGAGTGTGCTCCAGCTCTAAGGCTCATGGATGGTGTGAGCAGGATGCATTTGCTGCTGCAGAAAGCACAGTGTCATGTCATAAATGACAGAAAGCAGAGTTTGCACTCACACCTTCCCCCCCACCCCTTTCTGTCCCTATTCAGGTCTCTGGCCCCTCCACATTGACCTTCTCCCCTGAACTCACTCTGACCACTATTTTCCTGCATTGTAGTTGGTGTGCTCCCATTCCGTCAGGGAGAAATCACAGAATCATGGAGTAGTTAAGGTTGGAAAAGCCCTGTAAGACCATCGAGTCCAGTCATGCCCCCAGCACTGCCAAGCCCTCCACTAAACCATGTCCCCAAGTGCCACATCCATACGGCTTTTAAATCCCTCCTGGAATGGTGTTTCCAGCACATCCCGCTCTCAGGTAACAAGAGCCATGAGTGCTGGAAAAATGCTGTGCTGTCCTTTTACCTGCTGGAAATTTGAAGTGCCAGCACGGAAGCAAATGCTGCCGTTCTCAAGCATGAGCTGTTCCATGTTCTAATCCTAATGGCACTGCTCTAAATTGAGGAAAGGGGTCTCCAGTTAGCTTATCCACTCTGAAACTCAGAATACGTGCACGGAAACCAGGTGTGGGAGGTTCCTCACTGGAGAAGTTGGGGTTTCTAAAACACAGCAGAAGCTGCAAAGCCCTGCATGGTTTCTCCACCTCTTTATTTTTTAAAGCAATTTTTAAAGTTTTTCGGTAGACAAATGCACTCACTGTCCTGTGGAGGTTAAAGTGGGACCAGCAGAGGAATGCACATTTCCATTTAGAATCCCACCAGGAAATTCCTTCGCTGCTCATTTCTGCTGAGGAGTTTATAACTCAACAAGCAGGAGGTTTCAAGTAAGAAACCAGATGTCTATGATGCCAACAGCATTAAATAAAGCTGCCTTAAAGGATCTAAAAGGCCAGATAATTAGACAGGCTACATTAACAGGACACACACACTGTCCTGTGGTGTGTTGAATATCCACTGTATTTCTTCCGCTCTCTTTTTGGGACAATTTCAGTTTAAAGCCAATGCTTCCCTGAAGGAGTTACAGTGATATCCAAGCCAGAATGTGTCACTGACATGTGTAATGACAAGCTCTGGTTATTTAGCTGAGGAGGGTGGTGGAAATAATACCCAGATCCTGGACGTGGTGTGGAACACCCCATAAATACACCTGTAGTGACACCGGGGTAGTGAATGAGCTGGTGGTGACCCTGCTTTACTGACAAACACCCACAAATCCACCTTTGCAGAATTCCCGTGCAGTACCCAAAGATCACTAGTGCGTGACGTCCCTGGAAGTGCTCAAGACCAAGCTGGATGGGGCTTGGAACAACCTGGTCTATGGAAGGTGTCCCTGCCCGTGGCAGGGAGGGGTCAGAACAAGATGAGCTTTAAGGTCCCTTCCAACCCAAACCCTTCTGGGATTCTAAATCTGTAACTGATTTTTTAATTTTTCTTTCCTAAATCATAAAATAGACATCACAAAAGTCACTCACCAGCAATGCTGCTTTGCAAAGGCAGGATTTCAGTGGGGCCTGAGCAAAACAAAGGAACAATCCCAGAACACTTCCACAGAGAGTTCACTTGCTGTCGCTTTTCTGACGGCCTCCCCGAACCACTTCAGGGGGTCCCATCAGAACCTCTCAGTTCCATCAGAACCTCTCAGTTCCATCAGAAACTCTCTGCAAGTTGCTGCTCAGAAGTTGTGAAAGCAGCTCTGTATCTCTGCCAGCTGTGAGCCCTGAAAAGAACAGCCCAACCTTCTGTATTTCCCATTCTGCAAAAAAAAAACAAACAACCTCCAGGATTATCTACAAGTACAATTATTTCTGCAGCAGAAATAGTTCAAGTAAATCACACAGCAGAAGCACGAGACTATCAGGAGTAATGAGATCCCAGAGGCAAAGGGAGTTTTGTCAGAAATCATCAGTGGGCAAGGAGCTAAAATTGTTCTCTAGGTAGTTATTAGTGTAGTCTCTGGAGAGAGACGTCAGAGTAAAAATGTCTCTTACATAGGACATTTATGTAAATTCATATAAATGGATATAAATTCTGCTTTCTGTCCTAATATTTCTCATCTGCGGTCTTACTTCTTATTAACTTCCTCTTACTACTGCACCTTGACAGCACAAAGGAAAAATATCCCCGATGTTATCCCTTAGACACCTGACTTACAAATTTAAAACAAGAAGTAACACGAAAACAAGAAGGAAATCAAAAAAATGTACAAAGGTTTGTGGTGAGCCTTCCTCTCTCACCAGGTATTTTTACTGACTCAGTGCAAAGCACAGCGGCAACTTCTGAGCTCAGGTATGAAATTCTTGTAAGAATTCTTGGCAAAGTGTAGAGGAGCCCGACGCTGTTTCCAGTGACAGCTTCCATAAGCTATGGGTGAATATTTTTGCTCAGCAGCACCCAGAAGTGAGACCTCTAAAAAAACCCCACTGGTGTTCACCTCCAAAGCATTTAAAAATACATTTAGTTTATATGGTGCTCTGTTGGGCAGAGATAAGTGAAGTAGATAGAATTATAGGATAATTATGGAATTGCAGAATAAGTGTTTGGG
The DNA here is from genome assembly GCA_013397725.1 of Rhagologus leucostigma. Classification (NCBI taxonomy): domain Eukaryota; kingdom Metazoa; phylum Chordata; class Aves; order Passeriformes; genus Rhagologus; species Rhagologus leucostigma. The sequence goes on along the minus strand of VZTD01003226.1, from coordinate 15,485 downwards.
TTGGAAAAGGCCTTAAAGACCATCTCATTCCACCCCTTGCCATGGGCAGGGACACCTTTCACTAGACCAGGTTGTTCCAAGCCCCGTCCAGCCTGGCCTGGAACAGGGCAGAAAGGATTTGATGCAGTGGGAGAGGAAGGGGAGAAGTTTCCCCTCCTGTTCCTTTATCAGCAAACCACTCAAGTAGCTCTTAATAGCAGGTTTTTGTGGTTTTTTTCTCACGGGATGCTCTACCTGGACAACATTTTCAGTATTTTTAACAGTATTTATTTAAACACTGGTGTTGCAGTTGCTCAGGAGGCCGTGGTCTGGGCCTGTGCTTGTTGACAAGGAATAGAAAGGGAATGCCAGAGTTCCCAATGTCTTTCCAAACAAAAAAGGAATGTTTAGTGCCTTCCTAATTCCAGCAGGAGCCAACGGCCAGCTATCCTTTGAAAGGCAGGTTTTGGGGCATTGCCACAGAAGAAATTACAGCAAAAGATGCTTGATTTTCTCCGATCCTTTAGAAATATGACCACAGCCCTACCCCTTCCCATTTCTGCTTCCCACTTTCCTCCTGCACAGTTTCCTCATGGCTCCCTTCACCTCCTCATTCCGGAGGGTGTAGATGAGGGGGTTGAGCATGGGCGTGATGAGCGTGTAGAACACGGCCACGATCCTGTCCTTGGACAGGTCGCTGGACGGACGGATGTAAACAAACGTGCAGGGCCCAAGGAACAGGATCACCACAGCGATGTGGGACCCACACGTGGACAGGGCCTTGTGCCACCCCGCCAGCGTTTTGCCCCTCAGGGAAACCAGGATGACCACGTAGGACGCGACCAGGATGAGGAAGCAGCTCAGGGCTATGACCCCGCTGTTGGCCACCGCGGCCAGGCCCATGGGGCGCGTGTCGGCACAGGCCAGGTGGAGCAGGGGGTGGACGTCACAGAAGTAGTGGGTGACTTTGTTGGGGCCACAGAAAGGGAGCAGGGCGGTGGGAAGGGTCTGGAGGGTGGAATGCAGGAAGCCCCCTGCCCAGGAGCCCCCCACCATGCGGCCGCACAGGCGGCGGGACATGAGCGCGGGGTAGTGCAGGGGCCGGCAGATGGCCACGTAGCGGTCGTAGGCCATGGCTGTCAGGATGAAAATCTCCGTGCAGCCAAAAAAATGAAGCCCGAAGAGCTGCCCCATGCAGCCTGCAAAGGAGATGGTGTTATTTTCCACCAGGGAGCCAGAGATCATCTGGGGGGCTGTGACTGAGGAGTAACAAACATCTACAAAGGACAGGTGGCTGAGGAAGAAGTACATGGGGCAGTTCAGGTGCCGGCTGCTCGTCACAGTGAGAACTATGAGGAGATTTCCTGCCACTGTGAGCGTGTAGAAAAGCAGGAACACCACAAAATATATTTTCTGCACCCCTTGGTTCTCTGAGAGGCCCAGGAGAATGAATTCCTTCACGCTGCTGGAGTTCTCCATGCTAATCTGCTGGGTGACATGCAATGCAGAGCCTGGAAATACGGAAAGATAGAGACAAAATGATTCATCAGTTTTTTCATTCTTAAAAATTGATTCTTTATCAGAAGTGCATTCTTTCTAAGGAATATATAGGATTAGAATTAAGTTTATCAAGTGCTTTTTTAATTTGTTTTGGGTTTTGTTTGGTTTTCTGTTGTTCTTCCCCCTGTACATATTTAATTTGCCTTGCATGAGACTCAGCCATAGAATCAGAGACTCCTGGGATGGTTTGGGTTGGAAAGGACCTTCAAGACCATCTAGTTCCAACCCCGCTGCCGTGGGTGGGGATGCCACCCACTAGATCCTTCTGAGATTGGATCCATCTGATCTGGGCTTCTATTTTATGATTTCAAAATAGAGCAAAATCAGAAACTCCTGTACGGGCAAAAAGCTGATCAAGCACCCACAGGAAATGCTGAAATGTGAAAAACCAAAATTGCTCTCAAACTCAAAAGAGTGAAGCCTGAAGAGGAAGTTGGGAAAGTTTGGGCCTTTTCCTGTGCTTGCGATTTTACTGGCAGGAGGTAAAAGATACTCAAGAAAGGGGACAAAAGGGGGGGTCTTACTTCTAAAATCATCTTTTCAGTCATTGACTAGAGGTATATGATATAGTGCAATCAGTTGCAGTATGAAATAAATACAATGTGGATTGTTATAATTTTAAAAAAAAAGGATGAGGAATTGCACCATCTCCTTATTGCAAGGGTTTTCCCCTAAAATCGCAGGTGGTTAATGGAAAAAAGAATTAAATAACCTGATTTGGGACTGCAAAACCAGTTCTGCACATGGTTACAGCCAAAGAGAGCCAGAGGTGGTTGAAAGCTTCAGGGGAAATTTCTTTTTGTATTTTCACATTTGAAGAAGAAGGGGGGAGGGGCGGGGAAGAGGAGAGGAAATCAGGAAAATGAAAGAAAAGAGGAAAGGGAAAAAATCCTGGAAAACTTACCTCCTCTATGTTTGGAGCTCTAATTTTTTGTGTGAGGGCTGTAAGATTTTACGTCCCTAGCATCTCCCTTTTCTGGTAGAGGCTTTAAAAAACATAGAACAGCTTTTGAAACGCTTCCAGTACTTGCTTAGGAAGTGTCTTTTACTTTTCTAATCCCACCTCATTTAATTCCTTGCTTTCCTGTATCACCAAGTGTATCCTGGCTTTTCCTGTCCCTGTTAGAGCTGCTTGGAAGGAGTGTGGGCACTCAAAAGTGCATATACAGCCCAGCAAGCAGAGAGAAATAAACTGTTTAAGTAACTTTCCTCAACCCTCTCCAAGGAAATCGCCCACCTCCAGGGCTTAATTTCCTGTTTACGCAGAGCTCCTCCACCCTCTCCAAGGAAATCTCCCAGCTCGAGGGCTCTTGGGGCTGGAGGAGGGAGGTGTGAATGCTCAGTGGTGGGAAGGAGGAGAAATTAATCCCGTCCTGCCAGGGGAAGTTTAGGTTGGATTTTAGGAAAAATTTCTTCACTCGCAGGGTGGTGCAGCCCTGGCACAGCTTACCCAGAGCAGTGGTGGAGTCACCGTCAACCTGGAGGGATTTAAAACGTGTGGATGTGGCACGTGGGGACATGGGTTAGTGCTGTCCTTGGCAGTGCTGGGGGAATGGTTGGACTCGATGACCTTGGAGGGCTTCTCCAACCTTAACAACTCCAGGATTCTTGGAAATAACAGTAGATGAGCTGAATATTAAATTGGGCAAGCATGGGATGTGACCTGGTCGAGTTAACATTCCCAGACTCTGCCCTTAATTCATGCTCTGTGCGTTTCCTAAGTGTAAAGGCCCCTTAGATCCGGAGCTTTGGCTTTACAGCATCGTGACTAATAAACCAGGACTTTTAAATCATTGTGTATCCCAAAGAAACTCCACAAGCCCTCATGAAAAACAAAATAATATGAGAGGTTTCTAGTAGCAAGTAGAAGAGAGATAGAAGGTGGCTTAGGTCACTTCTTAATGACCCTCCAAATCCCTACTTTCCATGAAATTTCATCACTGGTAGCCCAGGGAATAAAAGCCTTTTGGAAGAACTTGCATGTTTCAGCAAAGGTCAGTGGAGTAAGTAAAAAAAAATCCTTCTTTTGCAAATTAGGAAACTGAGGGAGGGGAGGAAGTCAGCTCTTGTACACCTGTGGAAGTCAGCTGAGTTGAGCATTCTCTACTCCAGGCTTTCCTCTGGGAAGAAATGGATCTATTCACCTGATCAGTTAGGGGAAATGGCTATAAATGACAGAAGGTGGGTTTAGATTGGATATTGGGAAGAAATCCTTCCCTGAGAGGGTGGGGAGGCCCTGGCATGGGTTGCCCAGAGAAGCTGTGGCTGCCCCATCCCTGGAAGTGCCCAAGGCCAGGCCTGAGCTGGTGGAAGGTGTCTCTGACCATGGCAGGGGTTGGAACTGGATGAACTTTAAGGTCCCTTCCAACCCAAACTATTCCAAAATTCGATGAATTTGTGCATTACTTCAACTCCAGCTCCTCACAGCTCTGAAGTTCACTGTGTATTTTCAGCTTATGATTTATGGACATCAATAAATAGTTTCATCCACTGCCCATCCCTTTGTTTTGCTGACATTTATTGAGATTTAGAATGGCCCAGTAACAAGAAAGGCATTTTGAATGTCTCCCAACATGGAATGCCAGCAATCCATGCAGAGAAAGTGGAAACCCTCAAATTAATGAGGAGGTTAAATACTGCTCCGGGTGGAAATAGTATTTTAATTTAAATATCGTTTTACACCATAGCCTGGAGTCCTGGCCAGGTTAATGAGGGTTGCCAGTAACCACTATAGGAAATAGGATTGGGTAAGAAAGTAAAAACAGTCTTACAGTCTTTGGGAAAGGAAGAGGAAGAACAGATGACAACAGAAGCTGAAGATGTACAAATATGTTTCTGACCTGCTAAGCAAATTCGGGCTGGATCTGCCTGTTCCTGTGCCCACTGACACACATGGCAGCAATTCGGGTGGCGTCACACTCCTGTCCCTTTGCTTCCCTGGCCCCAGGGACTAATGAGGGAGGCTGGTATCTCCCCAGAATAGTTCCCTGTAAGGATACCAGGAAAGGAGAAAGGTGTTTTCCCTGTTTTCACTTTGGCAGGTGGGTCTGGGTGGCTCATGGACATGGAGTGTGTGTGGGGAGGAGTGGGATGTTGAGGGTTCTGTCTGGGTAGGAGACACCAGGCGGGGAAGAGCCCTCAGTTTGAGGTGCTGTTCAGGGGGAAGTTGTGAAACTGGAAGTGAAAGGCATGAGGCTGGAGGGATTTTGTGAAACCGGAAGCGCCCGAGGTGTCGAAGGACAGTGCTGAAAGCCTGTGGGGTGTGAAGGTGCACTGAAAGAGCTCCTGATGCCAGAGTTATGTGTTGAGAGCAGCACAAGCAGGGGTTGGGCATCTGGAACTGCTGAGGTGGGAAGTTTGGGCGCAAGGTTGGATTGAAGCAGTAGGGACTGCGAAAGGTGCTGGACTGTGCTGGGAGAGGCTGTGGGTCAGAAGAGGACACTGGGGTGATGGGTGTGTGACAGCTGGGCAGGGACAGGAGAGAATGAGAAGTGCTGAGGGAGGTTGTGAAACCGCCAGCGAAGGTGTTATGGGAGAGGACTTAAAATTTCTCTACCTGAGCAGCACTAAAGCCTCATCTTCAGGGGCTGTGAAACCAGAGCATCTCAGGGCCTCGAGCAGGACACACCATCAGTGCGAGGTTTGTACAGACAGCTCTTGCAAGAGCGGCTGAGGAAGGGAGAAGTAGTGAAAAAACAGTGTTTCCATGACACTGCAAAGAGGGGAGGGGGAAGTGCTTCAAATCTGAGCGGTCCTACACACGCAGAGGAGGTGTTTCCCCCCGTGAGTGATTGGCTGCCTGGAGGGTCATGCTGAAAACACCATGGCTTTTTAAACAGTGGCTGCCCAGCCCAGCGCCGCAGGATGGCACAAGGACTCGAGCTGCACCCTCTGTCACACAAGCCAGGGGACAGCATTGCCAGGCACAGGCGCTGAAATTCCCAGGAACACACAAAAAGGTGAGGAATTCTGAGATGGGTCTTTGCTGCTGCACTCTGATGGTTCCTGCCCGGCTTTGGGGAAGGGAGGAGAAACAAAACCAGTGGAGGAAAAAAGACCAAATATTTACTTCTCCTGCTGGACAGAAATTTGCTGTAGGTCAGGAATCGATGATAGTAATTTTCAATGTAAGGAGAGCTTCATTCCAGGGACTCTTTTCCCTGTACAAGTGCTCTTGAACTGCTCTAAATGCACCCCTGTAATATAAAAAGGCATTACTCAGAGACCTGGCATTACAACAGCACAGTTGTCCATAGTCTGAGACGTTTTTGTGGGGTCAGGGTTGTTCTGCCTCAGGAACTACAGGCAGGATTTGCAGGCAAACCACAGGGAGGATGTTTAATCTCAAGGGAGCAAAAGACCACCTGGACTCAGGCTGCGGAGAGCTTTCACTTATTAGTTACATTAAGGAAGTAGATTCTTGTCTTGAATGTCTTGGAGACGGGAATTCAGTCTTTCCAAGGGAATATGATAAATAAATGAGAACGGTTAGTGACTTTTTCAGTGTTCTTCTCCACGGTCTGCAGAAGTCAGAGAAGGATTTTTTTCACTTCTATTACAGCAGAAGGCAAACCTATTTTTGTCATTTACCCATTGCAGCCATTTCTGCTCCTGGCAGTCTTTATGCACATACAGCACCTTCCAGTGCCTAAAGGTGCTCCAAGACAGCTGGAGAGGGACTTTGGACAAGAGCCTGGAGTGACAAGATAAGGGAGAATTGTTTTAAACTGGAAGACGGTGGATTTTGAATTAGATCTTGGGAGGAAATTCTTCCCAAGTGTGAGGCACAGGTTGCCCAGAGGAGCTGTGGCTGCCTTATCCCTGCAAGTGTCCAAGGCCAGGTTGGCAAGGGTTTGGAGCAGCCTGGTCTGTGGAAGGTGTCCCTGCCTGTGGCAGGAGGTTGGAACAAGATGAGCTTTAAGATCCCTCCCAACCCAAACCATTCCGTGATTTTATGACATGACCAATGGCACAAAGCCATTTAACACTGGGAAATAATCACCTGTCATTCCCTGAATCCCCAGTGGAGAGAGATGCACCTGTGGAGGCTGCAGCGCGCTGAGACAGGCGACACTCAAATGTTCACAACCTCTTCAAATCGAGTGGAAATTTGCACATAAACCAGGAAGCCACTTAACCACCAGGTCTTCCTCTGTTCTTGCAGCAGAAAAGCTGCGCAGAACTTGAGGCTGTTTCCGCTAATTTCTGCAAAAATGTGACCATTTGTGGCCACCCCTGGAGCAGTGTGTGAGGGGGAGCAGCCACAGGGCTGCTCTCCAGAGTCTTCCTGTTGGAAGTGCTCAAGGTACCATAAGAGCTGAGGATGGGATCATCCAGCTCTGCAGTGCCAGAAGTTCCCTGGTTTCAATCAACCCTAAAGGAAATCATAGAATCCTCAAATAATTTGGGTTGGAAGGGACCTTGAAGCCCATCCAGTCCCACCCCCTGCCATGGGCAGTGGCACTTTCCACTAGTCCAGGTTGCTCCAAGCCCCGTCCAACCCGGCCTTGAAATTCCCTGCAGCACACACTTCTCTTGCCTCTATCCGTGGGCTCAGCGTGCCTGGGGTGCTGGGATGGAACAGCAGTGAGTCAGTCTGTCAGGTTCTGGGTGCTTTTGGAAGTCTGTCTCCATGTGTGCTGCCACACCACAAAGAGAGAGCAGAGGATTCATGCTGGCTACACGGTTTAATGATTCACACCTTCCCAGAAAACCCCATTTTTTGTTCCTCTCCTCTTTTTAACTTCTTTGCCTTCCGTGTCCCAACTAACAGCTGGTTGAGAGACAGCAGAGGAACCACTATATTTGTTCTCTTTCAGACCGAAAAAAAGGTGTTAAACCCATTTTTTTTTAACCTCCAAGATTCTCAATCAGATCTCAGTCCCAGGGGGAAGGAAACAGTGACCTGACTCAGGGAATGGGGTGAAGAAGTTATCAGAGCCACAACTCCCATGTCCTATGAGGACGAGATATTCTGTGGTTTCTTACATGCGGTTTTTGCCGTTTCTGAGGGAGAAGCTGAGGGCTCTGCCAGACCAGAATATTTATTTGTTACTGTACATGGGACCCAGGAGAACCGCCATCAAATGGCACTTTATTAAAACAGAAATCACTCGTCAGTGTAAAAAACTACCAGTTGTTCTCATGGAATCACAGAATTCCAGAGTGGTTTGGGCTGGAAGGGGCTTTAAAGATCATCCAGTTCCAACCCCCTGCAATGGGCAGGGACACCTTCCACTATCCCAGGTTGCTCCAACCTCGCTTCAGACACCTCCAGGGATGGGGCAGCCACAGTTTCTCTGGGCAGCTTGTGCCAGGGCCTCACCACCCTCCCAGGGAAGGATTTATTCCCAGTATCCCATCTAAACCCACGCTCTGTCAGTGTGAAGCCTTTTCCCTTTGTCCTGTCACTCCAGGCTCTTGGTCCCTTCCAAACCAAATTATTTTGTGATTCCATGAAATCAAGTTCTGGCTACAAAGCCTCGTAACAAACCCAGGAACCGCTCTAGAAAAGTCACCCTGGAGTTACCACCTCTCCCCTCTCTGCTCCCAGGTCTGGAATCACCCATGATGAGACCCTCAACCACACCAATCCTCCTTTCAACCACAGCCATCCAGGCTCCTGGGACCAACCAGAGCGGGGCTGTGGGACAGCCAGAGCCATCCTACACTGTCCTCAAGTTCATGGAGAGCTTCTGCCTGCTGAGTGCTGCCTGTGGGATGGTGGGGAACGGCCTGGTCCTGTGGTACCTGGGCTTCCGCATCCGCAGGAACCACTTCACCGTCTACATCCTGAACCTGGCGGCCGCCGACTTCGGGTACCTGCTCTGCATCGCCGTGGAGACCGTGCAGTACCTGATGCAGTTCAACGTGGGGGTGCAGTTCGGGATATTCCTCTTCCTGGATCTCTTCATGTACGGCACAGGCCTGTACCTGCTGACGGCCATCAGCATTGAGCGCTGCCTGTCCGTGCTGTCCCCCATCTGGTGCCGGACACACCGCCCAAAGCACCTGTCTGCCGTGGTGTCCGGCCTGCTCTGGGCCCTGTCCCTGCTCCTGAACACTCTGGGATATGTTTTGTGCACTGTCCGCCCCTCTCCCAAGGTCTGCCACCGCCTGCTCATCGCCATCGGAGCCTTGGACTTCCTCGTCTGCACGCCCCTCATGCTGCTCTTCAGCCTCACCCTCTTCCTCAGGGTCAAGTGCAGCTCCCAGTCCTTCCAAACGGGCCGGCTCTTCACCGTCATCATGCTCACCATCCTCCTCTTCCTCATTTTCGCCGTGCCCCTCAGCGTCCTCATCCTCCTGGACTTCCTGGGCCACAAGTTTCTGTATTCCCCCGAGATCGGCTTTGTGCTGTCCTGCGTCAACAGCACCCTCAACCCCGTCATTTACTTCCTGGTGGGAAGCTACAGGGATCGGAAATTCAGGCTCACCCTCCGCCTGGCATTCCAGAGGGCCTTCCAAGACTCGGCGGATGACAGAGATGAGCGGGAAACCCGGGACACGATAACCATGTCCTCCTAAGATCCCATTTAGAATTCCTTGGCAGAACTGAAGAACTCCGAGGTACTGGGGGAGGTTCATCTCACCTGACCCTCAGTACCCTCTTTGTAGATATTTTAGGTCATTATTTTAAGTCCCATCTGTGATCATTGAAAGCACATAAGCACCTGGACCACAGAATACTCCTGACCAGTACTTGGACCACATTAAAAGTTCCTTTTTCTTTCCAGTGACTATTAAATAATATTCATTTGGTAAGGTGAAATGTCTTGGTGTCTGAATTTGGTCAAAGACATCCTGCTCAGGATAAATCCTTGTCATTCATAAACTCATAAATTCTCAGTGTTGCTTTTCACTCAGATCCCTGGAAATGAGATCGGGACCAACAATCCTCCTGTTGGAAGCAGACATAAAATTCCTGGAAGGAGAGTCCATCTATCCCCCTTAATTTAGAATTCCTGTGTCTGAGCACACACACAGCCTTGTGTGGCTCACAGCGCCACTCTGGGCTTCCTAATGTGAGTATTTCAAGGACTGAAAGGATTCACATCCTCCAAGTCCATTTCTTCTCTGAACCAGGGATGTTTCCACACCACAGAGCAGAAAAGGGATCCAGCTCCTTCCAACTTGCTTTAAAAATGTATTCACTGAGTTTCATCCTCCCTTTTCTTGTATTTCAAAGAAATACATGACTGGAGGTTATTATTTTATATTATTTTATTGTTGCATGTTATTTTAATTTCCTCCAGCCCTTGGCAGAGTCTCTGCATTTAACTACAGCATGCATTGGGTTGTTTTTTCTTCCTTTAAAAGGGCAGATCAAAACCCATGGCTTTTAAATCTCCTTTACCAATAGAAATAAATGGAAGGATAGGGGGAAAAGTACAGGAAACAGAACAAGGTAAATAAATACCATGACTTGCAACAAATTGTTCTCTAAACCAAATCCTTTGAGGGGCAAAATGGGATTATTTGTGCTATCAGACTACCTAACATTTATTCTTTTAACCAAAATTGTTAGGAAAAGGCAATATGGGTAATTTTCTTTGAAAAACCTCACAGATTCATGTTCAAAATGTTCTCTTTTTGATATCTCAAGAGATTTTGTCATCTGTGACAAACGAAACATTTCCATTATTGTTAAAAAGACCAGAAGTCTCTTTTTTGTTGTTATTTTTCAAAGGCAAAAAAATTGTTGTTGGTATTAGTATTGGTATTGGTATCAACTGATAAAAACACACAGAATATAAACTCAGATAAATATTTCTTTTTAATTTAGGGCACAGGAAGAACCTTCCAGTCAGTGTCTCCTGAAAGAGGACAGAAGAGCCAAGTTTATTTTATAACAGCTAATTCCAGGTGGTTTTTGGTGTATCACTGCTGTGCTTAGGTGAATAACACTTCCTCCAGTGATTCCAGAGGGACAGGGACCAGCCTCTGTGTGACTGACCCAACTATTTCTGAGGATTTAGCACACTACAGATATCCTTCTTCATCTGTCCTCTCCAGGCAAATCCTTTGCCATTCTCAATCTTCATTTTTTACTTTCTCCCATCCTTTCTTATTTTCTTTCATTCTTGCTTTCTCTGTTTCTCTCTCATTCGTTCTCTTGCTTAGTTTCCTTTTTTCTTTCTTATTTTTCTGTCTTTCTTTTTTCTTTCTTTCTTTTTTATTTTCTCTCTCTCTCCTTCTCCCTTTTTCCCTTTCTCTGTCTTTCTTTTCCTCTTTCTTTTCCCCAAATCGTAATTTTCCCCCATCTCTTACTCTCTACACCCCAAATCCCCCCCACCACCAACCCAGCACCCCTTGCTCTGCCCATTTTTGCAATCTCTGCTTCATCAACAGAGTTTATTCCCTACGGATGGGGCAATGAGGGTTCTTCCATGGGGAATACAGTTGGGGAACAGCACTGAGCCCGGCTACACTGCTTGGAGTGCCCTTGTCCTCACAGAGACAGACGTGGCTGCCTCTGAGGTGCCACGTCTCCGGGTGCCACGTGTCCAGCAGTGCCTCACAGAGCCTTCGCCTCCTCCACAGTGTCCCCAGGGCCGTGGCTCCCCTCGTCACTCCTGGTTTTCTCCTCAAACACTCTCCGCAGAGCGACTTTGACCGAGCGCTGGAAGCGGCGCTGCCGGCAGCTCCCCACCAGCACGTAAATCACCGGGTTGAGGGTGCTGTTCAGCAGTGCCAGCAGCAAGGAGGTGTATTCTGGGAATAACTCACCGGAATCGGGAAGGTTGAGGAAAACCTCCACGCAGAAAGGGATGCCGTAGGTGAAGAAGAGCAGGACATTGAGCAGGATGGCCACAAAGAGCTTCCCCGGGTGTCTCCTCCGGGAGCCACAGCAGAGCTTGAGGAACAGGAACAGGTTGGAAACCAACATCATGAGGGAAAAAACCACGGAAATGGCAAGGGCTACACCTGCAAGGACGGTCCCAGAGTCTTCAGTATAGGTGTAGGTGACGTAGAGGGAGGAAACCAGCGCCCCGGCGAGAGCCCAGAGGGCCCCGCTGACGACGCCCGAGAGGTGCCGGGGGCGGTGGCAGCGGTACCAGATGGGGCAGAGGACGGAGACGCAGCGCTCCACGCTGAGCGCTGCCAGCAGCCCCAGGCTGCTCAGGTCAAACAGGTGGCACGGGAACCCAAGGACAAACACAAAATGCCTGTAGTGATGAATAACGGGAGACAAAGACGTGCAAAATGCTGCTAAGGCCAGAAAAGCCAGCACAAGCAGGGAGAACAGGAGGAGCAGGGAGAAGTCGGCAACAGCCAGGTTTAGGACGTAGACGGTGAAAGGGCTCTGCTTCGTGTGGAAGCCCAGGAACCACATGACCACCCCATTCCCCGCCAGCCCGCAGAGGGAAATCCCCAGGCACACCCCTGCAAAGGCCATCAGTGTGTAGGGAATGCTCGAGCATGGATCTGGGACATGTTCCTCCAAGTCCAGAAATCCACTAATTGTGTCATTCAGGGTGAAGTTTGTTGTGCTGTTCTCCTCCATGCTGAATGATCCTGCTCCGGGTGGCTGCCTTCTCCTTTTCCCACCACTTCCTAGGAGAGAGGGGCAACCAGAGGGAAATAAGGGCCGTCAGCATTCCCGGCACTTCCCATCTGTCCACACAGTCCCATGCCAGCCCAGGAAGAACCCCCAGCCCTGCAGTGCCCAGGACAGGCTCCCACCCCTCCAGCCCTGACTCTGGACAGGAGGCATCTCCCACCGGTCCATCTCTGGACTCCTACCTCCAGCAGGAACAGCGCTGTCACAGGAGCCCCAGGAGAAAGGATCTGGGGATGGCTGCTGGAACCACTGGCTGTGCTTCAGCCTCGTCCCTCGTGCCTGGGGTGCAGCCCTTGGCCCAGAGATCACATCCCATGGTCAGAGCCTCCCCTCACAATCTCCCCGCATCGGTGACAGCTTCCCCTCACATGTCCCAGGGACAGAGATCTTGTCAGGATGAGGTGGCCACGTCACCCCCTTCCTCTCCTGCCCCCCATTTCTTCATGAGGAGTTGCTGATCTGTTATGATCGCATCAATGCAGGCACTCAGAGTCTGTAATTTTAACGCCACTTACTGGATCTAAAACAATGAAAATGGGAGGACAGCACAGATAATATCATGTACCTTCAGGTGCTGGGAATCCTGGGTCAAAACCCTCCTCAGGTGAGGGCAGATCCCGTCCATGGAAAGGTTATCCTGCTATGGTCCTTTCAGCTGTTATAAGATTTTCTGAACCCCTCAGAAATTCCAGACCTCACTGGATGCCAGCAGAGCCCCTGAGCAGAAGCCATGGGGATGAGCACAGTCCTTGTGTCCACTTGCTGTGGGAGATCACCAGTGCCCAGACACAGGACTGCACGAGGGCTTTGCCCACTGCCTCTAATCCCATCCCACCTAATCCCAATTATCACTCTAATCACCCTTGCCAGGCATGTGTCTCCTCTGAGATTAGGTTTGTGAGGTACATGGTGCCGCCAACGTGCTCTTATCTCCGAGTGGTTCCTGCCACACAACCTCAGCCTTTCACAGCACAGGGACTGGCATTTTGTTGCTTATTTTCTGCCCCTCTTTCGTGTGTTTTCTCTCTCTCTCCTTCGGAGTTACATCCCGTGCTTGTGATCCCCAGGACTGATGGATATGTTAATGCACAAGGTCTGTGGGCTTTCCAGGGTGTCCAGCCTGGAGCTGCAGGATTTGGACCTAGAAGAAGACTTGAAACAAGGAGAGAACGTAGGCTCAGGGTCCATCCATGAGAGGGAGATGGAGAAAGGTGCAACTCCTGGAAGCGTCTCCCAGAAGGAAGTTGGGAGAAGTCTTTGAGCACCAGTTACATGTCACTAGAGGCACTGAGCAACTTGTGCTGTTGCATGTCTGCACATCCGTGATTTCTCACTCCTGAAGGTCTCTGGCTCATCTCTCTCACCACTCTGCCATCCTCCGTTCCTGGGAATGATTTATATCCCCCTCTGCATTGATGGATGGACCACGTGGCACAGGCAGTGAAAGCCAGAAGCATGGTGGGATGACACTGGAGAGTGGCAGGGATAGAGGAAGGGGGTGACGTGGCCACCTCGTCCTGACAAGATCTCTGTCCCTGGGACATGTGAGGGGAAGCTGTCACCGATGTGGGGAGATTGTGAGGGGAGGCTCTGACCATGGGATGTGATCTCTGGGCCAAGGGCTGCACCCCAGGCACGAGGGACAAGGCTGAAGCACAGCCAGTGGTTCCAGCAGCCATCCCCAGATCCTTTCTCCTGGGGCTCCTGTGACAGCGCTGTTCCTGCTGGAGGTAGGAGTCCAGAGATGGACCGGTGGGAGATGCCTCCTGTCCAGGGTCAGGGCTGGAGGGGTGGGAGCCTGTCCTGGGCACTGCAGGGCTGGGGGTTCTTCCTGGGCTGGCGTGGGACTGTGTGGACAGATGGGAAGTGCCGGGAATGCTGACGGCCCTTATTTCCCTCTGGTTGCCCATCTCTCCTAGGAAGTGGTGGGAAAAGGAGAAGGCAGCCACCCGGAGCAGGATCATTCAGCATGGAGGAGAACAGCACAACAAACTTCACCCTGAATGACACAATTAGTGGATTTCTGGACTTGGAGGAACATGTCCCAGATCCATGCTCGAGCATTCCCTACACACTGATGGCCTTTGCAGGGGTGTGCCTGGGGATTTCCCTCTGCGGGCTGGCGGGGAATGGGGTGGTCATGTGGTTCCTGGGCTTCCACACGAAGCAGAGCCCTTTCACCGTCTATGTCCTGAATCTGGCTGTTGCCGACTTCTCCCTGCTCCTCCTGTTCTCCCTGCTTGTGCTGGCTTTTCTGGCCTTAGCAGCATTTTGCACGTCTTTGTCTCCCGTTATTCATCACTACAGGCATTTTGTGTTTGTCCTTGGGTTCCCGTGCCACCTGTTTGACCTGAGCAGCCTGGGGCTGCTGGCAGCGCTCAGCGTGGAGCGCTGCGTCTCCGTCCTCTGCCCCATCTGGTACCGCTGCCACCGCCCCCGGCACCTCTCGGGCGTCGTCAGCGGGGCCCTCTGGGCTCTCGCCGGGGCGCTGGTTTCCTCCCTCTACGTCACCTACACCTATACTGAAGACTCTGGGACCGTCCTTGCAGGTGTAGCCCTTGCCATTTCCGTGGTTTTTTCCCTCATGATGTTGGTTTCCAACCTGTTCCTGCTCCTCAAGCTCTGCTGTGGCTCCCGGAGGAGACACCCGGGGAAGCTCTTTGTGGCCATCCTGCTCAACATCCTGCTCTTCTTCGCCTTCGGCATCTCTTCCTGCGTGGAGGTTTTCCTCAACCTTCCCGATTCCGGTGAGTTATTCCCAGAAGACCCCTCTTTTCTGCTGGCACTGCTGAACAGCACCCTCAACCCGGTGATTTACGTGCTGGTGGGGAGCTGCCGGCAGCGCCGCTTCCAGCGCTCGGTCAAAGTCGCTCTGCGGAGAGTGTTTGAGGAGAAAACCAGGAGTGACGAGGGGAGCCACGGCCCTGGGGACACTGTGGTGGAGGTGACCGCTCTGGGAGGCACTGCTGGACACGTGGCACCCGGAGACGTGGCACCTCAGAGGCAGCCAGAAATATGGGGGCACGTGGCTCTGAGCTCAGTCCTGTTCCTGTATTCCCCATGGAATGACCCTCACTGCCTTGGCCCCAGGGAATGAACTCTGATGTGCTGATCTTTTTCATTTTGTTGCTGCCCCTAAATCAGATTTGGATTTATTGCTTTTGTTTCTTTCCAACGTGGTAACTCCCGCCCCAGAATCTGTTGAATAAACATCATCTGGGCTTTGCTGCACAGCCTGTCCCTGGTGAACAGGGTCAAAAATGGCTCATTTCCATATTTTTTCCCGTTCTAAATCCTCTGGCGTGTCTGAGGAGGGCAGGTACCTGACTCATACCAGAGCTCTTCCTAAGGCTGGTGGGCGCAATTGTTGGAATGAGCCGTC